>PVJO010000194.1:0-290643 GCA_004026905.1 Hystrix cristata
CAACATGCTAACTATCTGCAGGTCCTCTCAGAGGCCAGATAAACACTGCAAGTCTCTTTCTTGGGTTCTCTAAGTGCTGTGGCCTGTACTTCATCCGAGACTAGAGACTTGAGTGTAATTCAATTTAGGACACAAATGAAGGTTCTCATTAGAGGGGAGCGGCCACAGTGCGAGACAATTTGGCAACACGTGAATGTTACTGAATTGCTGAATTTAAAAATATCTCTTCCATGGAGAGGCCCCAACCCCTTTCAAAGAACAGGCTTTTACAGCTACTTGAGTTCTTCTGAGAACCACACATTTGGGGTCAAATATATTACTGAAAGTTCTAAGGTCTACTTTAAGAATTCCTTCCACCTTGCCGTGTGCCGTGATGCTGAGGGGTTGGTTGGAGAGAGGGAGATTGAGGGGAAAGGCAGAGGGAGCCACCGTCCCTGCCGCACCTTGCTGCAGGGTCTCCAGAGCTGAGGGGACATTGGGATTTACCGGTGTGCAGCTGCCGGTGTATATGGACTGCCCACAGGGCTCACTGGCAACTGGGGGGCACATGAGCATTCTGCAATCTTGCTAAGCAGAGATATGCATTTTTGTGTCATAGTGCTCAAATGTTAACTGCAAGTTCCAATTTATAAAGCGCCATGCCTGCCAGGCAGCACCTGTCCAGGGGCCCGATCCAGCATGTGGCACCTGTTTGCAGCCTCAGGCCTAAGACACCACGGGTGGGGCAGGAGAGGCATGTCAGTTGCTGGTTGTCAGTGTCTACAGTCATTGCTTCCAGAGCATAGTAGGAATGCAGATTCCATCTTTCTTAGTCTAGTGAGCAGCCTCTGTTCTGTGGGAGCTAATAAATACATATAAAGCCTTTTTAAGAAAAAAAGCTGCAGGAAATATTCTATTGATTGACTGATTAATTGATTGTGGTGCTGGAGATTGAATCCAGGGTCTCATACATGCTAGGCAAGTACGCTTCTACTGAGCTATGTCCTCAGGGGGAATCTTGATTCAAATAGCACTGAAGTTTGATAGAAAGAACCTTAATTTAGCAACTAGGAACACACATGGCTGCTGCCTGGAGCACAGTTTGATGGGACCCTGTCTCCCCGCATAGGAAGACACTGCGACTTCATCATCTATATGTGTGGGGCCCTCAAACTGGTACCAGAAATGGTGCATGTATATAGAAGGTGCTTAAAATGTTTTGAATTAATGTTGCTGACCAGTTTCAGCTCGCAAATTTCACTTCAAAAAAACATTTTTCCCAGGCACAGTGGTGCACATCTGTAACCCCAGCACTCAGGAGGCTGAGGCAGGAGGATCACCAAGAGTTCGAGGCCAGCCTCGACTACATATTGAGTTCAAAGCCAGCTTGGACTGCATGGGGAGACCCTGTCTCAAAAAAGTAACTAAATTAATTAGTTAATTACTAAGTTAAAAAAGTATTTTAAAGTTTTTTGTGTAAAACACCTTATTCCTTTAGATTCAATCCATGGGGCAGAGGAGGAGAACAAAGAGAAGGGAATCACCATGAATTAAATTTGTGTTATGTGATTTTGTAAATAAGTAATCTTCCTCACAGTGTTCCTGAGAGAGAGAGAAACAGAGAGAGAAAGAGACAGAAAGAGATAGAGAGAGACTCTTATCCTTGCTGCCCAGGTTTGTATACTGAAGTTCAGAGTGAAGAAATAGCTTGTTCAAAGTCAGACAGCTCACAAATGGTACAACTGGAATTTAAACCTGGTTCAAACGGGTATGTAGGGTGGCATATCCCTGTAATCCCAGCTACTTGCAGGGCTAAGGCAAGAGGGTGGCAGGTTCAATGCCAGTCTGAACAACGTAGTGGAATCCTCTCTCAAAATAAAAAATAAAAGTGGTAGAATGCTTCTGCGTTTGATCCCCAGTAGTGCAAAACAAAACAATTTGGTTTAAAAAGAATTCTTGCCACTATAACTCTCCATCTGCCCTACAAAAAGAAGAGCATTTGACTGTGCCTCCTATTCCCAGAGGCCTCTAAGTATCAGAAATAAAACCTACATTGTCCTCAATGACTGGACAAGCTATAATGTGCCTGCTAAGGCAGGGAAAAGCACGGAGGCAACAGGAAAGGCCTTCCTAAGGGTTTGTTCATTTGGATGATGTGGATATATGTTTTCAGTATGTCCCAAAACAAATTTGTCTTTCCAGCCCAGACTTCTGACGTCTATGTAACTCCTAATTAATGGTGTCACTTCAAATCAAACTCCGGAATCACCTTTGATTCTTCCCTCTCCAGATTTTAGCAGGCACCAACTTATAATATCTCAAATTCATCATCTTTCTACCGCCGAGTGTAGGGTTCTTCATGGAACCGTTTAACAGTCCCTCATCCCTCCTGCCTGCACTTCCCATGTGATCCAGTTGCGATTTCAGGGTCCATCATTAAAATCCTTACAGCTGCCTCCACCCTCAATTCCCTCACCATTGCTGCCACTCCACTTGTGGCTTTGGGGGCATAATGCCACCCCACCTGGTCCCACATTATTACTACTTTCCAGCTGGTCCTGGAGGCTGTGCTTGGGCAGGAACAGCACTTACCTCGCTGATTGGTCTCACCAAATGTCCCCAGCCACGGCTGGGTCCTCAGGGCAGCCTGGCAACTGTAATGTGTTGCCCTGGCCAATTCACCAACTCTCCTGACAGCTACTTCACATCAACACTCCCCTCAAACCCCTAGTGTTGTTCCAGTGCCACCCATACTGCCCTGGAATCTCAGCCGATGATCTGGTTCATCTGGGCCTCCTTCGCCCCTAGCTCCTCAATATCCATCCATCCTGGGTAATTTCCTACCCATTGGCTAGAGTTACTACAAGATCATTCACTCAAAAGAACATTTGAATTTCTCACCATGACCTAAAGGTACTGCATGATCTACCTACCAGCAGGTTTCTGATTTCACCTCTCTTGTTCTCTTCCTGCTGTCTCTGTTCTACTCACACTCATGTCCTTTCTATCCACATTCCTCCCAAGCACATTCCTCCCACGGGACCTTTGCACATGCTGCTTTGGTCACTGGAGTCCTCTTTTCCCAAGAAAGGTACTCATGCTTTGCTCTCTCATTCATTTGGGTCTTGGCACAAAAATCCTCCTTTCAGAGAGGCCCTTGCTGTACCCAAAATAACATCTCACACTTCATCACTCATTCTGTTCAGACCCTACTTCGTGTTTGCCCCAAGCACTGATCACACTGGACACAGTATATATGTATTTGTTTACTGTCTTTCTCTCTCCTAGGATGTAAGCTCCATGACTGAGGTAAATTTATATCTTTTGTTCACAAAGGTACTTTGGCATCTGGTAGTGTCTGACTGTTAAGTATCCAGTAAGTATTTGTCAGGGGAAAAAATTAATGAGTAAATGAATGGCATCTCATTTTCTAGAGCCTTGTATTCCAAAGCCCTGCTCCATCCACTCCACTCCCCGTCCCTTCATGGGTCCCAGATCAAAATGGTCTCCTGCTCACCCTTCTGACGGCCCATTCCTTCCACAATTCCTCATACTGGTTCCCCTATGTGGGAGGCCTTTCTCTTTCTTTAGCAAAATCTTATACTCCTGTATTCAAGGAAATTCTGCTTATTATCTCAGGCCCAGTCTGAGCTTCTCTGTAGAACCATCCTGGTCCTTCCAGGCAGAACGATGCATAATGTGGGACATATCACTTAGGGACTTCTTGACTTCTTCCCTTCTTGTCAGGAGGGAAAATCCTGCTCCTTTCACCCCCCTCTTAATGCTAGTAATCACTTCTGCCTGTCCACTATCTGCCTTCAACTCACTCAAAGCACTTCAAGGTCATCGAGTCTCCTCCCCCACCCCGCTCCCAAGTTTTCAAGAGTTATGCGGGAGAAGATAAGTTTCTTTTGTCACAAAAAGGTCCAGGAGCATTTTAGGCACTGTCTGTGATCTCCTGTGTTCCCCTGAAGATGGAGAAATGACATCGCTTGAGCATGGCAGGACTTTTTTTGAGTGTTTATTCACTATCTCCAAGTGTCTCTTCACACTTACAGAAACAGAAACATCCCAAGTGTTCACCACTCTAGGAGGTGGTTAAATAAGCAGTGGGCCCTCCAAGGGAGCCCCGTGGGAGGGCCAGACCCGGATCGTAAATGCGTAACAATGTGTGACAAAAGCAGTGAAGAGATGGGATCGCAGAGGAGAGGCTGACTTCATCCTGGGCAGAAACCAATCACGAGAGCTAAGAGCCCACCAGAGAGGAATCCATCAACACAGCTCGGCCAGCCAGACACCCTCTTCCTCCTCCTTCCTGAGTTTCAGCTCACGGTTTTAAAGATAACTGAGGCAGCTCAGAGGCTGCAAGTCTCACTCACAAGACTTACACCTGAGGAATCAGTGGGGCAGCGAACAAGAACATGGAATATATATGTTCCCCCATTGCCTCGACTTAAGAAAACTGCGAGGAGGTAATAAACATAAATCAGGCAGAGAGTATGCCCTCCAAGCAAAGGAGTTCCCAAGACTTTGGGCAAGGCATCAGCATCCCCACCATTGCCCATCTGTGTACCAGGTGTCTGGACCCCTGCCAAGCAGCTGCTGCTTTGATACAGGTGTGTGACATGGCACCCATGACCACCTAAAGCTTGGCGAGGCAGAGGCATGTTCTCAGAACCACATACTGAGACAGAGACAGCATCATAAATTGACTGTTCGCTCCACCAGTGTGGTACTTGACCTAGGCAATGGTTTCTTCCTAGAAATGACAGAAGGTAGACTTAAGAAATAACCAGAGATAGGCCACATGTGCACCACCTTATCTGAACAGCTCCTTGGTCATTTCAAAGCGTAAAATTGTGTCTAAGGTCTCTTAAAATGACGAACATGGACCTGGCCTAAAATATTCCAACAATGGCCAACAGGGGTCCTGGGATGGGGTAAGGATATGCATCTTTTGAGTGAAGGGGCAAGTGAGACGTTTAGATATAAATAAAACTAAAGTGGAAAAATGTCAAACTGGACTATCTTCTAAATGAGTAGTTTTCTAACTTTGGTGACAGGACCCCTTTTCATGTTTATTTAGTGAATGTATTTTTGCTCTACTGGGGATTGAACCTAGGGCCTTTGCACTGAGGTACATCCTATCCTTTTTCCATTTTTTTTCATTTTGAGAAAGGGTCTCACTGAATTGCTAAATTACCCAGGCTGGGCTGGAACTTGCAATCCTCCTTCCTCAGCCTCCCAGGCTGCTGGGATTACAGGTATGCACCACCATCCTGGGCTCCTTTTTATTCTTTACAATTATTGACTATCTCAAGAACTTTTATGGTCAAGCCTGGTGATACTTGCCTATAATCCCAGCAGTCTGGGAGACTGAGGCAAGAGGATCAAAATTTCAAGCTCAGCTTGGGCAATTTAACAATTTAGCAAAACTCTCTCAAAATAAAAAATAAAAAAAGGGCTGTGGCCCTGGGTTCAACTACCAGTACTGCAAAACACACAAACTATTTTTAAGTGATGGTCAGTAACTATTGTATCTGTCTATCTGCAAGTAGTTATTGTATAGAAATTAAAACAAATTAGAAATTCAAACAAAATTTAAAAGAATTGTATTATTTCACTTAACAGAAATAAATCTATTGCATGTTAACAGAAATACAATTTTATAAAAATAACTGTAGTTTCCAAAATGAAAAACAAAAGCCTCCAAAACAAAGAGTAGGGATATTGTTTCATATTTTGCAAATCTCTTTAATGTGTGGCTTCACAGAAGACAGATGGGTCCCAGTGTCCTCTTCAGTCAGTTGTAACATCATGTCACGTGGCTTCTGGAAACTCCAACATGCATTCATGAGAGAACAAGAGTGAAAAAGGCAACTGCTGTTTTGGTATTAGTGTGGAAGCAGTTTTGACCTCATGGACACCCTGAAAGGACTCCCCCAAAACACCTCTGAGGGTCTCCAGCCCATACCCCAGATCCACCGTCAATATTCTCACTAAAGTAAACATTTAATGTTTACTTGGCTTATAAGCAATTTATGTGGCTTGTTCTGTTATGGACTAATGTTTATGTTCTCCCAAACATTCAGACACTGAAATCCTAACCCCCAGTGTGATGGTATTAGGAGTCAGGGCCTCTGGGACGGCGATCAGGAAGGTGAAGTCTTCTTGAGTGGTATTAACATCCCTTTGGCCTCTTTCTGAAACATGAGGGAAGGTAGCAGTCTACCACCCCAAAGGAGGCTCTCCACCCCCAATCATGCTGGTACTCTGCCCTCTGACTTCTAGCCTCCGTAACTGTGAGGTTTGTGTCAAATTTTCTGTTGTTTATAAATCACCTGGTCTATGGCTTTGCTGTAGCAGCCCAAAGGGACTCAAACACCTCCTTAGTATATATAGAGACAGAATTATAAGATGGCCCCATTTCCTGCTCACTAGTGTGCATCTCCCTTCCTCCCTGTGAATGTGAAGAAATTGTTACACTCATGATTGGGTTGTAGCTGGGATACAGTAGACTTTAAGAATGGGAGATCATTGTCATTGGACCTGACCTGACAAAGGGGTCCCCTTAGAAGGTGTCAGCCTCCTGTAGGACAGATTGATGCAGCACAGTAAGATTCCCTGATGCTGGCTTTGAAAATGGTGGTGGCCACATGACAGGGCTTACATGCAGTTCCCAGGAGCTGTGATTGCTCTTTGCTGACACTATAGAAATGAGACCTCAGTCCTAGGACCAGAAGGAATTTAACCAACAACTGAAAGAGTTTGGAGGTGGTTGTTGCTCAGTGCCTTGAGGAAGAAATTCAGCCTGATTCAGCCATGCTGCGACTGAACTTTGGACTTACAGCCCTGTGAGATGATAAGTGTTGTTTTAAGTCACTTTGTCACACAGCACTAAAACTCAATACTGTGAATATTGTTTTAATTTTACATTTAAATTTCACAAATAATTATAAACAATCTTCCCTGTGAAAAATGGAAACTACCAAGAAGTCGAGTTTCCTGTGACCCCTCTTTTCCCCATCCCAGCCAATACTCAGCCTTTCCCTATTCCTTTCTAAGGGTAGCCACTCTGTTGGGTACGAATCCTTCCAGACCTTTTTTTCTATGCATTTTTGTGCATGTATTTTTCCTTATTTTAACTTTAGAAATGCTACTGCAACGAACATTACAGCTGGCCCAGATCTCCTAAAAATAAGACAACAATATGAAGTAATATTCTAGAGCAGGTTCCTTATCACCACTAAGGCATTTTGACCCACCCTAATGCTCTCAGATCTAAATTTAACCTGGTTGTTTGGGGTGGTAATTTAGAATGGTAAGGACCGTGTCCCACCGGCTGAGACACATTTACAATCAGGGCAGCTATCACACTACTCTTTTCAACCTGTCTCAGTTTATTCAGAGAAAGGATGAGCCTGTTTAGTTATAGGCTCAATTATTATGGCCCAAAGTGTCCTTTAACGGCCATTTTGCCCCTACCTCATCTACTCCTGGAAAAACAAAAGCAGCTATGTCTTTAACAAGGAGCTTCAAAATAACTCACAGAACTGCCAATTCACCCCTGAGTTGATGGGAATGAGCAGGTGTGACCTTTCCAGAAACAAACCTGTGACATATACCTACATGTACCTCCAGGAGCCAAGACAGAGCTCCTTCACAGTGGCTCTCAGTGGCAGCATGTGCAGGGGGGTACCTGGCCAAGGAGTAGTCCCCTAGTTTAACTTCTGGTAAACGCACCAGAAGCAGCTCTTCCAAAGTGGCTTCGATGACAAGCTCTCAGAAGGAAGCTCCTTTCCCAAGCAATCTCGTCCTCCAGGCTCACAGGGCAACAGGCCGCAAGTCTGTTTGTAGAAAGTGCACATGTTGTGCATTTCAGTAGTGACGGAAACACTGGCAGTGACTTATGCCTATGATATGCCCCCACCTGACCTTGAGCTCACTGACATTACAGTGGCCCTTTCACTGCTTGGCCTTTTGTGATGCTGACTTTGGCAGGCAAACTCCGCCTATTTGTGGGCTGCAGGAACTCCCACCAACTCACAGATCGTTAGTCACAGCGTGCCCATCCACAGGCCTTGTTTGCCACCTCCTTGAAGAGGCCATAGCCACCCACTTGAGTGCCAGCACCATGGGTTCTCCACGCTTCCTGGCTATCCAAGTAGGGCCATCCCACACCTGTGAGCTGTGTTTGGGGACAGAGCCCTGCCGTGGGGGCCCAGCCTCGGCACAATGACACTATGTGGAGAGCTGCAGCCGACTGTCCGCTCCTGTCCGTGCAAACAGACAGCTGAGTTTCCTTTTCTGGGATGTCTTCAAGTAGATGCAAGTCACAAAGTTCACTAAAGGGACAAACGTGCTTTGGGGACAGGGGTTTGAGCGATCTCAGATCTGGTCCAGGGTCACTGAGTTTGGCTTCTAAAGGCGATTTCAGAGAGTGATCAAACCCTCAACTTTACCACTGGCCTCAGCTGCGGGAGGAGGGCGCTACCCCCACCGTGTCCTGTGGTCTGTGACTTTCGGGCTGCCCCGTTACAGCGGGGTGGGCGCTGTCGCGTCCGCACCCCAGCGATTTGAGGGGGTTGGGCTTTTTGTGACGAGCCCCGGTTAATTGGGACTGGCCCGGAATGGGCGGCCCGGGCGGGACGGGGGCGGAGCGGGCAGCGCTGCGCTGACGGCCGCTGCAGAAAGGGGGCGGCCGCGCCCATTTCCTCCGCTCCGCACCGCCTCAGCCCGAGCGATCCGCAGCGGGAGCGGCGCCCCCGACCGAGCCCGCGCCGGCCGCGACCCCTCCGGGCGTCCCGGCTGCCCGCATGGACGCGGCGCTGAAGCGGGGCCGCTCGGAGGAACCGGCCGAGCTCCTGCCGCCAGCCCGGGACGTGGAGGAAGAGGAGGAAGAGGAGGAGGAGGGCATGGAGCAGGGGCTTGAGGAGGAGGAAGAGGTGGACCCCCGGATACAGGTAGGGCGCGCGGGGGCGCCCCGCATCCCGGATCCCGAGGGCCGCCGCGGAGGTCGGCGTCTATGCGTAACCCGGCTTCGCAGTGTCCGCCCACCTAGGGGGGAGCCGCGTGGGTCCCGGAGCGCGAAGAGGGGCTCTGCGCACCCGGTTCCCCGCCCCTCCCCAGGCGGAGGCTGCGGCGCCCGCCCGGACGCGGCCTGACCGGACTGCGGGGCTGGGGGTAGCTGCTGCGTGCCCAGCGGTTCGAGCCCGCGTGCAACAAAGAGAAAAGGGGGCGGGGGCCCGGTTGGTGTCGGGGTGTCCCGGCGCGGCTTGGCGTCCTGGCCCTAGCTGGGCACCCGCCGAGGGCGGTGGGCGTCGTCCAGCGCTGCAGCGCTGGCTGGTAGCGGGGCAGCGGGCTGGAGCCCTCACCTGGCGGAGGTGCCGGCCTGAGCCTCCTTCCTCCTTCCGCGCATTGTTAGCACGCTGAGGGCTTCACGTTCCGCACGGCCTGAAATGGTTAAAAACCCTGCTTTTTCCTTGTTGTGCGGTCGGGTACGAAAGAAATCAGGGACAGCTGATGCGCAAAGCTGACGCGTGGAGGCGGCGAGGGGAACGGCCCGGCTTTCTGTGCCTCCATTTCCAAGAGATGATTAAAAAACAATTTCCAGACCGAGCTCTGAGTGTGACAGCTTAACCTCTTCACCCCACTATGCAAAAAGCACAGCAAATTCCTTTCAGAGATCCATTTTTCTTCTCCTTCCATAAATCATTTTTTTAAAAAATACTGCTTTTACGTATTCCCTGCAATTTCTGGAACCCTAATTGGTTTTCAGTGCACAGATCTATTAAAAGCACACTTAACTCACTGGTTGAGGTTTAAATGAATTGTTTTGGCAGATTAGCAAGATAAAGATCAGGTGGGAAAATACTTGGATTAGAAATTATTCTGTTAATTAAAATCATTAGTTCCGAGTGTGAAATTGTATGTTCTTGGTGTGGCACTCTGTTAACAAGATCCTTTGTTTGCAGACTAAAGATGAGTTAACTTCGTGTTGGGTCCTTCTTACAGAAGGTAAATTTCTAAATGTTTAGGGGACTGGAATTAAAGCTATTTTAAGAAATTTAGAGGAGCCAGGTGGATTGGATAATTGGTAGTTGGGAAAGAAGATTTTCATTTCTTTGTAGGAAAATACTCAACCACTGATGAATTAATACTAGATATCTGCTCTTGATTTAAACGATTTCACTGGATTTAGACCTTTGGCTTGGTCTTGCTTATCGTTTTTCTCTGTAAATTTCTTGCTCCGAGGCAGACTGTACTATTCGATTTGATTACTAAAATTATTTGTAACAATTGAGTTTACCTGAAGGCACATACCTGGAATAGATACTTGACCTTCCAAGGAAAGGCAGATCTCTAGGACCTTAAGACATGGTTGGTCAGAAAGCGTGTTATCAACAAAAAGATTTCAGAAATGTTGACCATTTCTCTTACAACCAACCTTCCACTCTTTTCCTTGAGAATTAGGACTCCTTCCTCCTCTTGCAAATTGGGCTGTGCTGACTGTTTAGGTTACAGGCTAAGTTATACTGGAAACAAGAGTGATCCCTTAAATCTCTTTTCTCTTTTCCTCCCTAGGGTGAACTGGAGAAGTTAAATCAATCCACTGATGATATCAACAGACGGGAGACTGAACTTGAGGTAAAGAGAGCAGGGTCCCTGTTCTTGGTGAAGCGTGACATGACACTGAGCTGGTTAAATTTTGTCCTAAGAGCTGGAGCGTTATTGCGGGAGTCCCTCCTTGGAAGTTGAGCAACAGCATGTGTCTGACATAAAATACACCACTGAGCCCAGCCTGTGGGCGGAAGGCACAGGGATCCAATTTCACATGTTGTTTTTCATTATGGAACCGCCTTGGGGCCAAACCAGGGGTTGTACAGAGCATTACACAACGTGTAAGCCCAAATTTCATTGTATCTGTGCAAAAGCTGAAGGGATGAGGGGAAAATTAGCTGAATTCTTTAATGGAAAAGAATGAATGAGCCCATGGAAGCTCTTAAATATTTTAGGGTGACTCCTTCCTTTCGTACTTGTGACTGTTCGAATATCAGTGCTTTACTTTCCTGTCCTAATAATTCACACCCCATTTCCACTTCCTGCTTATTTTCTTTATTGTATTTGCCTGGAACATAATTATCTTAATGGTAACAGAAAGATGTTTAGACTTGGGAAGAGCTTTCCTGCTGGGAAAAATGTTGGGAGACAAGAGCTTGATTTGAATTTCATGAGCATTTTCCAACCTAAGTGTAAACTAGTTAGCATTCTTCACAGATACCAATTAGTCTCCACCCTTTTTTAGTATGGTTGGATTTATCATCCATCAGCAAATGGGAGCCTGTGAATGACTGTCAGGGCTGAGGGAAAACGGGGAGCTGTTGGGAGAATTTGTTTCTATGGTAGGAGAAAGGGCAAGAAACGAGTGAAAGAGTGGGAGATGGGTATATGGCCTACAAACTGGGGGTTTACCAGTGGCTGTGGGGTCTGAATGCATGCGTAGCCCTGGAGGTACTAGATCTGCACCAGGCCGGTAGATCAAAAGGTTTGTTGCTGTGAGCTGTGTGTGGGTTAGCCCTAACCCACATTATGATAGATCCTAGGAATCTATGAACACTGGCTGCCCTTCTCTCCAAGGAAAGTAGAAACTCTGTGTGTTTAATTTATTTTCAGTTTTGATAAATTAAGCCTGTGTGCGCACGCTCTGTACTGGGGATTAAACCAAGGGCCTTCATCTTGAGCCTGCCTCACCAGCCTCCTTTTTTAAAAAAAAATTTGTATTATTAGACAGGGACTTGCTAAGTTGCTAAACTGCCCCGTCTGAGCTCCAATGTATTATCTTCCTGCCTCAGCCTCCCAAAGTGCCAGGATTATGGTTATGTACCACTACTCCTGGTTTAAATTGAGCCTCTATAAAGTTGGGCAATTCAAACCTCTCAGAATCTCAGATTTCTAATACTGGAAGCAACAAAACCCCTATCATTCCTCTAGCACATTCATACTTACAAAATATTTTGGTCTTTTTTTTTTTTTTTTTTGTACTGGAGATTGAACCCAGGGCCTTGGGCATGCTAGGTAAACACTGACTCAGTGAACTATACTTCAGCCCTACAAAATGTCTTTTACAAGCTTCTTCTCATTCCATCCTGTCATAGTAGCCCAGAGCTATGCAGTCCAATAAGGTAGCCTCGTGCAATACATGACATGTAACTTAGAATTTAATAAGACTAAAAGTTCAAGGTAGCCAGTTTTTTCAGTACTGATGATTGAACACAGGGTCTAGCACCGAGCTTCAGCTCCAGCCCATCTTTTTAAATTTTGAGACAGAGTCTTGGTACATTGCCCAGACTGGTCTCAGACTTGTGATCCTCCTGTCTGGGCCTCATGAGTTGCTGGCCTGCGGGCATGCGCCTTGCACTCAGGAGCTCAGTACCTGCTGTACTGGGCAGAGGAGGGAAGACCTGACCCGTGGTGGAAAGTTCTGTGGGCCTGGAGCAGTAGGGGCTGCCTCCTTCCCAGTGAAAAGCTCAGTGTCTCATGGGTCAGTGATGTGGCAGGGCTGCATCTCTGATCCCAGACCCAGGCATTTTCCAGATCCCCCCCAGTTCTTTTCTACTATCCCAAATATGAGAAGACAAGTTGGAAATAGTCTTTTTTAAAAAAAATAATGCCCACTGTATGCTGGCTACTATTCTGTGTAATAAACAAGAGGGCCCTGCGTTTCAGCCCTCCCTGTGCTGACCTTCAGAGAATTAAACTGATTCATTGAGTCAACTCTTATTAGCCCTGATTTCCAATTCTGTTTGTGAATACACTTAGGTATTTGTGTGTCACAGGAAGCCACCAAACAGGTGTTTCCTGCCTGGCTCTGCAGAGCTTTTGGAACCCCTTGTAGCATGAGCTGAAGGCTAACTGGGGCTGGGCTGTGTGCTGGCTGACCTTCTCATGATACTATTATAACTAAGATTGACTCAGAGAAATATAATATACAAGCCATGAAGTAAAGACACCTTAGTAGACACAGTAAAAATTAAACAGCTGAAATTAATTGTAATATATTTTGTTTAACCCAGAATATCCAAGATAGTGCAGTTCAGCATGGAGTCCATAGAAACAAGCATGAAGGAGAGGACTAGGGGTGTAGCTCAGTGGTAGACAACTTGGCTAGCACGAGCAAGGTCCTGGTTTTGATCCCCAGTGCCACCAAAAAAAGCAAAAGAGTCCACGTGTTTTTGTGCCAAATCTTTAAGGTTTATGCATATTTCATACCTAGAACACACTTCCCATGGGACTAGCCACATTTTGAGAACTCGGCAGACACATAAGACCCTGGGTGTAATAGGTGTTTCCTGTCAAACTCACCATTGTGCTGCTGGGGTCTGGAGCAGAGGACCACATGTGTTTGCCAGTGGTGGGCTCTGATCCTTTGGTTATGCACAGGCCACCAGCTTTGCAGACACCCTGTTGGCTCTGCAGATGCCTGGGTGAACCAGAGAGATGGAGGCCTTGCCCTTAAGAAGTGTCTATCTTAGTTGGGGCAGGAATGGAGAAGCGGATGATAATTACTCATGGTGATAAGCGGAGTAGGAGAGTGACGTGATGAGAATGCCTGCACAGAAGGTTGCAGGAGGAGAGCGTCCATGTGAAGAGAGTAGTAGAAGGAGCAAACACTTGGCTGTGGCCGAAGGGAGTATGTCAGAGGATGTGGGACTGGAAAATGAGCCATCTTAATATACAGCCCATTCCTGGTACTTGCAATAGTTGTGTTCCATAAAGTTGCAGCTACTGAATTGGCAAATACTGAACCGTTGTTCTTGGGGGAAATACAGAGTTCTCACAAGCCTCTGATCCTAACATTTTTACCAATATGTGATCTTGTTTTTTAACATCTGTTTCTACTTAAACATACCTATTTGTTATACATCATTGACTCACATTGAAGTCATGGTCATCACCTGACATGATTTTTCCATAAGCCTCATTGTACTCTTCTTGTGCTTAGGAACAGTAGGTAGTAGTACCTCTGTGGGCCATTTTTAACAGCAAAAATCACCAACCCCCCTCCCCCAGATTGAAAAACATGACTCCAAACAGACCACGAAAGGGGTATCCATTTACTAGATGAACACTGAGACAGGGAGATGGAGCATGGCTTTGTTCACCCTCAGCTGATCTAGTGAGTGACTCAAAATTTTCACTGTTCTGAGTGAACCAGAAAGTGTCATGGGTGTTGATTTTGGTAGTTATGTATACATTTTAGTGAATAGACAAATTCTCACATGAGGAATCTATAGATAGTGGGCATTGACTGTATGTCCAGGGCCCCTGTGTATACTTTGCTGTCCTCACTTTCATTCCTTTTGCCTTTTGTTATGATCTGGGTGTTCAGCACCACTCCTGACTCTAAGCAAACCATGCTAGTGACCAGGCTGTGGCAGCTGCTGTGTCATTCACAGAGCAGAGCATATCCTAGCTTCTGGGCAGCCACTGGCCCGGAAGCTGCTCCTGGTTTTACCTTTTGTGCCCCATTCCTTGTCTTGGCTGTTTAAATGGGAGATGATAGGAAGGCCTCTGGGCTTGCCTCTGATCTTATTTGAGCAGTGCTGGGCGCTCTGATTTCTATTAGAGAGCCAGCCTTCTCAAGCTGTTGAAGGGAAGTACCTTGTAACCAGGGAGGCCTTTGCATGTAAGCCTAATGTTTCAAATTAAGAAAATAAATGTGCTTTCCCCAGGCATACTGATTAGTTAGCTTTGTTTTTCATCAAGTATTTATTGAACACCTACCCTGTGCCAGGGACAGTTTTAGGTGATGGGGAGGCAATAGGGAAGAGAAAAGACAAAAGTACCTGCCCTTCCAAGGCTTACAAAGAGGGAGAGAATGAAACAAACAATTAAAATCCAAAGTAGGTTATGTGGTCCTATATACTAAGGACAAAAAGCCAGAATGGGGGTAGATTGTAGGTATTTGGGGACAGAGGGAGCGAGAGAAACAGAGTGTTAAAGAGGGTGAGCCCCAGACTGATTTCTTCAGAGAGCAGCCTTGAAGTCAGGTGTGGAAGGGCATTTGGGCCAGGAGGAAAGGTTGGTGTGTGGTGGGGGTGTGGCCAGGCCCAGCTGAGGGCCAGCAAGGGAGCCCTTAGTGGGTGAGCAGTAGACAAGAAGAGGGGATGAGTCAGAGATAGAACGGTCGCTCATGTGTGTGGCAATCCTGCCAGGTGAGATAATAAAGGCAATGTACTGATGTAATTTAAAAATGCACATTACAGTCAGGCGTGGTGGTGCATGCCTATAATCCCAGCACTCGGGAGGCTGCAGCAGGAGCGTCACCAAGAGTTCGAGGCCAGCCTGGGCTATGTAGTGAGACCCTGTCTCAAAAAACAAAACAAAAAATCAAAAACCCACATTACATATTCCAATCTTTTTCAAATGTTTGTAAAACAAATGCCACACAGACTTTCTAAATCTACTTAGGATCAAGCTTTATAACATTTCATGCTAATTATATGTATTTTTTTATTAGTATATGTTTGCAATACATAATGTTTACATTCCTTGTGTGGAGTTGGTATATGTATATATTTATAGCACATTTTAATTTTTTTCTTCCCCTTTCCTTCCCTTCCCTCCTCCCTCCATCTCTTGATCCCCTTCCCATTTGAGAAGATCTCTCTCCCTACTTACTATTATCTTTTTATTTTGCTCTTTATGTGTAATTTGGGTATCTCATATAAGAGAAACCAGGCAATGTTTAAACTTGTGTGTCTGATTCACATATATTCTTTTTAAACCACGTGGGTAGTGTTTTCAGCATTTCCCTTGCTTGTTCAGAAGATGGGCTGTTCTGAGCTGATGAAATAGAGGCCAGAGCAGGGAAGGAGGAAGGGTGCAGCTGGTCCTGGTTACCTCGCACAGCCCTTCTGGCTCCCAGTAATCAAAAGCTGACTTTTTCAGCTTGCGCTTCCCCAGGGAGGCAGAAGCAGTTCATTGTATGTGTTTGTGTTCTTCCCTCCCTGCTTGGGATGGAATGGTTTCTGGACCGTATTGCAGAGTGATATGAAAAATCAGTGATTCTGGATATCTGTGTCCCCCAAATTAGTATAAGGCCTGTAACCAGAATCTTTCTTTTCTTCTCTTCAGAAACCAGAAAATATTTTTTTAATGAAACAAAAACAAATCAAATGAAAATAATTGTTTTGAGTTAGGACTCAGAGGTAGGCCAGGAAAGAAGGGTATGAATTTAGAAGCAGCCTGGACTCTGTTTAATGAGTTATTAGTAAAAGTCAGAAGAGACAAATTCCTTTATTAAAGGACATTATTTTCACATCCTTGCGTTTTCTCCTTAAGACCTTTCTGTGTGTGCGCGTGCACTAGGGAGGAGGAGCCTGTGAGACTTCAGTTGTGCTTTGGAGAAGGGGCAAGGGAATGTTGGAAGTGATAAATAGATGAGAGGAAGAAATGAGCAGCTGTTTCTTGAAGCTGGCACCAAATCTAGGCCTGCTGGCAGCTGCCTGGTATGGGCCAGGCAAGGGCTGATGTCTTTATTCCCGGATGAGCTCTGGTTTAAGTGAACATGGTCCCTGAGACCTTCATGCAATAAGCACTAAGCTCCAGCTGGGAACTGTGGTGGTCTATAAAACACATGTAACAGCCCTACTCTCATGAGCTTGCTATTTCCTAGATTTAAGCAATGCACTTAAAACAGAGTGAGAAAGATGCCAGGGGAGCGTCTCATGGGCCCTTTGGAAGGCCACCGAGGCTTTGTGGGGATGAGGGAGGTATCAGAGTCAAGACCAGAGGACTCAGACTACGTCAGGTTAACATAGGAGCAGCCTAGAAATAGAGGAGGAAGAGAGGTGACATGACACATGTCCTCAGTCACCATAGCTGGAGGCATGTTAGGGAGGGACAGCTTTGTTCATGGGACACTGTAACAATTGGCTAGTTGTAAAGATAACTGGAGGTCTCCTCTGAGCACCTTCTGGGTGACCTGGCACCTGAAGCTGTGACCTGATGTTTGGCCAGCGGAATAGTGGTACTTTGGGCCCTGTGCCTCAGCTGTGCTCCCCACTCTACTTGCCCACCTTTGGGGAGTAAGTGAATGAGGAATCATTTGCAGCTTGTAGAGTGGCTTGTTTCTAGGACAGCTGGCAGAGCTTGGCTGTGAATCCCAGTTCACTACTTAATAGCTGTAGGACCTTTGTGAGTTACATAATCTCTACCTCAATTTCTTCATTTGCAGAACGGGATTGTGTCTTAGCTTTTGTTGTGAGATAACCAAGCCTGAAAGCTATGGGGAAAGAGAAGGTGGACGGAAGGCAGTAGTCTTGGCATCAGGTGATATGGGATAGAATAGAAGCACTGCTGACTTTGAGGGGTATGTAGCACCTTGAAAGCCCAGACTCCTCATCTGTGAATGTGGGGCTATAATTTTTGCCCCTTTCCTGGAAGACTGGAGGATGGGAGGAGGTGCCACAAGGGAGAGTCCCTTGAGAGCTGCCCAGCCTGGGTAGACAAGAGAGCCTCCTGTGTTCTAGGCTGGTGGGAGCACAAAGACCTGCTGGGTGCTGGATGCAGGCAAGGCTCCACTGAGATGTCCATTGGGGCCAGGCTGGCCACGGAGTCTGATGATGGCTCTGCTGTCCCCACCCTGCTCCTGCCGAGACCTTTCTTTGTCAGAAAGACTAGTGCTGGGCAGGGGGCCAGGGAGGGCTTGTACTGGCCAGGATTCCAGCAAGATGGACTCTGCAGTCACTGGATCAGCAGGGCCTCATGCTGTGACCTGTCTGCTGCATGTGGAAATTAGTTTGTTTTCCCGAATGAGTCCAGCCTTGTTGGGGTGTGTCTTCTCCTGGGATTTGCCTGGCACATAATTAGTGCTCAATAGGTGATTGAGTGGATGAATAACAAGATTGCCCCTTTGTGGCTGTGTGACCTTGAACAATGGATGTAATGTCCTGGCCTCAGTTTCCTCATCTCAGTGGTGGCAATATATATGTTACTGCTTCTGTCATCTTGGAGTTGGGCAAGGTGAGGGCTGTAGTGTGGTGGGTATTTGCAGGAAGGGTGTTTTGTCTGAGAATGCCTTTTCTGCCTACTTTGGTCTCCTAAGTGCCCACTGGTGATCTCTAAAGCTAGTAGTAGTGAGCACCTACTAGCTGTGGATGGAGCACCAGGCTCCATCCTAAGCACCTTTGCTCATACGAACTCATTGAGTCCTTACAACAACCTATGAGGTAGCTGCTGCTGTTCTCATCTTGCGGATAATGAAACGAAAGTGTGAAGAGTACCAGTGTCTTGCTCTGAAGCGGACCCTGGAATTGCATTCATCCCCATGCAGATTGTAGGAAGGGCTGACCTTGGGGACCATTGTGACACTGATACAATTCTGTCCTCTTCTTTCATGCCCTAAAACCTGACCACTTAGGAAGTGTTGACTCATGAAAGGGTAAGATTCTGTGCTACTTGAGGATGTTAGCATTTTAAGAATGGCCTTTTGCATTGAAGGGTGACACAGGGATATGGACAAAGGACCATCCATGGTCTCTTTAGTAAGAACAAACAGGTAAATTATAAAATGTATGTAGAAAACCATATGCACAGTGAAAGAATGTGTGCATGTGAGAGAAAAAGGTCTAGAATGGAGCTCTCAGTGTGAGCTGAAGGATTTGCGTTGCTTGTTACCAGTTAAGGTGAAGTAAATACAGATATTAGCAACTTAACATTGCTATGACATCCAAGTGGCATTTCACTTTCCTAGTTTATTTTTCTTGTATTCTGGGATGCTAAATACTGGTTTATAGTGGGTCGGGGTGAAAAAAATTGAAGAGTGGCTCTAGAAAAATGTACTCTCCAGTGTTATTGCTATTGCTGAGAATGCTGTGGGTTTTCTATTTCATTTCTTGATTTTTGTTGAATTACTTACAATGACTGTTTTATAATTTTCATGGAGGTTGGGAAACAAAGTCTATTATAAAAAGATGCTTTGTGAGCCAAAGAAATGACTTTCTATGGAAGGAATTTTAGGCACTATGAAGACTGTTGCGGAAAACTGCAGATTTAATAGTTCCTGTCTAAATTGTAGATAAACCCTGATGTTGGAAGGTTTGCTTGGTGACTTAATGAATTATTAAAACTCTTGTTGCAAAAATTCATGGAAGAATGAAAAAATGTTTTAAAAACATTTTAGGAAGATCTACAGCCAAGAATTCCTCGTGTGTGTGCTTATTTATAAAGTAAAAAATAAAATCAAGATACATTTAAGTAGGAAACATCTCAAATATTAAGAATATTTAGACAGACTTAATTACTAAATATATTTGCATTATTTCTAAATGGATAGACTTGTGGACACATTTTCAAGCCTTGCACAAATCTTGGCTAGAATATAGAAATAGCTATCTAGTATTAAAATTGACTCTATTGCCTCAAAAAAATTCAATGTCTTTTTTTTTTAACCAAGAACATGTATTGGTATATTGTGTACATAATGATTACATTCATCATGGTTAATATGTACCCATGCAGGATGTATTTTGGTTCCCTCGCTCTTCCCCACTCCTCTCTTCCGTTCCCCTACCCTTCCCTATTTGCAGCAGGTTTATTTACATTTTTTCCATTTTGTCTCCTTTTTTTTCTTTCTCTTTCATTGTCTTTTTAAACTGTAAAGATCAAGGATGTGATGCACAAAGGGTCCAAGATTCTGCGGGGACTTATCACAGGGTCAGAGACGCTTGCTATTGCAGTACAAGCTGACTTTCTTGCAACTGTGTGACTGCATCCCGAGGTGCCTGTCCTCTGGCGCTGAGGTGTGCATGGGTGTCCTTACCTCGAATGGAGACAAGGCTGCGGGACTCATAGCCACCTGTGTAGTTGATAAGAGTCTTTAAGCCCCCAGTTGACAGCTGTTGTCCCTGTGGGCTATAGCCTTTTAATATTGAGCTGTTATTTTTCTTTCTCAGCATTTATTGCAGGGACTTTTAATGCAGTGGTGAGTGTGTGTGTGTGTGTGTGTTTGGGCTGGATGAATCAATCATCTTTTCACCCTCCACCTTTGGCAGACATCCCAGTTGCCTTTGCGCAGCCCTCCTTCCCCTTTGACATTTCTTCATCTGCTGACAGCCACATAGGTGTTTCCAGCAGTGAAGACTATGGCTTTTTTTGCAGTGGATTTTAACCAGAGGTATCACAGTAATTTGCAAAGCAGCTCTTAAGAGAGCTTGGCAGATCAGCCCCTTTCATTTCCTTAAAAGGAAGATGGAAAACATTTAGTTCTATTCTTGCCTGAGTTTTCCTTTGCTGTGTTTTGCTGGATTATCTAAGAGATATTAATGTTTGCACTGACTGAAATTAACTCTATGGGCGAGACAATGAAAGGAATATCCGCTGTTTATATTAAGTGGGCTTGACTGCGGTTATAATAAACACTTTTACAGTTTGGCATCAAACTCGGCCAAAGCATGATGAATGGGATTTGGTTAACTATGTCTACCCCGCCCCTTTGTTGCCAGCATGCAGAACGATTCAGCTTTGTTTTGACAGATTTGAAACCCACAGATTTTCTCCTCCTTGGCTTTGGGCTTTAATGGGAAAAGAGATGAAATGGGGGTGTTGTCCTTCCTCGTTGTCCTGATTACTAATTCTGCCTAACAAATTTACCCCGGACCTTCATTGCTTAAAGCAGCAGTTTTATTTTGCCCATGACTTGTGGGGCGGGAATTGGGAGAGGACTGAGCTGTGGTCCTTGCTTAGAGATTCTGGTGCGCTTGCTCTCAGGGATCTGCTGGGGCTGTGGTTGTCTAAGGCTTGTTTGTCATCTGTAACGGCCCACTCATTTGTCTACCAGTGAACGGTGGCCCTTGGGTAGGAGCTTAGCTGGCGTTGTCAACCAGAGCACCTACAAGTGACCTGTCTGGCATGGAGGCCTCAGGTCCTCTGACTGCTTTATGGAGCATGGCGTCCCTCAGAGCAAGGGTGCCAAAATGACCATGTGGAAGCTTCACAGCCTTTTCTGTCTCAGCCTGAGAACTTGCTGAACAAAACTTCTGTCATACTCTATTGGTCCAAGTGCAGGACTACCAAACTCAGATTCCTCCTTCCCAAAGAGTTCCGGGCCATGTTAGAAAACTGTCATATTTGAAAACTACCATACTTGTGGTGACAGCGTAGAGACAGTGACTCATTTTGAGACCTGAGGACATTGGTTTTCTTCTAGCCTTAACAACCCCATTTCAGTTTCCTTTCAAGGTGCTTTAATGGTTAACCAGCCAGCAAAACAAGGACTTCGGTTAGCACATCAAGTGACCTGAGCTAAGCCAGTCACAAGAGGGCAAAAGGGAGTAGTTTTTAACAGTGCCATGGGTCTTGGTAAGTTCGGAGGGAGGGTTGCAAAGCTCCTTGGACAGCTCTAGACATGCTGCTTTCTTCCCTGCCACTGGTTTGCTGGTGGTCTCAGGGGAACTAGAATCCTGGTACTGCATTCACTTGCTAGAAACTAGATCTGCTCCTCCAGTTGGAACTTATTATAGAAATGCACATTTCAATGCCATGAAACTCAAAGTCAAAAAGGCATAGGAAAACTTTTTTTTTGAGCTGACAGAAACTGAACTCCATAGCATATGATGGTGAAAGGCATGGGTTTGGAGCTCAGGAAAGCTGGGTTCGAATTCTCCCTGCACCTCCTAATGAGTTGTATAGTCTTGGCAGGATGGTGGTGGTTTGTTTTTTGTTTCTCTAAGTTTTCTGGGTTTTAATTTTCTTCTCTCTAAGATGCAAAGGGCAGTACCTACCGGTATCTTGACAAAGCTGTTAAAGATTAAATAAGGTAATGTTTGTAGAATATCTGCCACAGTCCCTGGCCTGTAATGTTCAACCACTGTTGGTCCTTGCTGTCCCATCCTTTGCTATTTATTGACTAATGGCACCTATGTTAAATATTTATTAGCTTATTGTATGCTAGGTGGTTTATATAGTTGATCTCATTCATTCTCCTAACAGCCCTTGAAGATATTGATGGGAAACAGAGGCACTGAGAGGTTAAATCAGTTCTACCAGGACACATAGCCAGTGGAGGAGAGCAAGGTTTTAAATCCAGGAATCTGGAATTGGAGCCCATGTACTTTAAGAGAGAGAGAGAGAGAGAGCGAGAGCGAGCGAGAGAGAGAGTGTGTGTGTGTGTGTGTGTGTGTGTGTTTGTGTGTGTGTGTGTCCACATGTGCATGTGCACACAGGGGCATGGAGGAGACATATTCTGAGATCCTGACTGAGATGGGTGAGATGAAAGAGCACTGATACAGGATTTAGGGGATCAGGCTTTCGATCTGCCCTGATGCTCGGGAGGAATACTTCCTTAGGCGAGGGACTTTACTGTCCCTGATGTCAGTTTCCTCATCTGTGAAAAGGGAGCATCTGAGCCAAATTATGGACACAATCTTTTCCAGCACTGGTACTCTGTGGCTCTGGGGTTTAGATTTTAATCTGACCACATGTTGACTATGTTATGAAGGCCTCTCCATCTTGACACTGTGGGAAATACAAAATCTCATGGTCAGTCTATGCTGTAAACTTAAGATTTTATTCTTGTTGAAACAGTATTTGCACATAATTTTTTAAAAGGCCCAGAGAAGTTACAATGAAAAATGAAAATCTGGTGCCTCACTCCTCCCTGCCCCCAGTTCTACTCGAGAAGCAACCATTTCTGACATTTTGAGTTATTCTTCTGATAAAGTTACACCTGTGGTCTTTGACTTTGGCTCTTTCGCAGCCTGGTCCCTTTTTTCTTTGCCCTTCCAACTGGCTGTGGTTTGGCAGGAGGTTACCCAAAGCCAGCCAAAGTGACACAGCCACCTTGCCTGGCCTGCTCAGTGGTGGATATCTGCTTCCAGCGGAGGTTGTACAAATGATCTCTAGAGCTTTCCAAGATGCACCCTGAACTCAGCATGTTGCCCTGATCTAAAACTTGTGCTAATTATAAAGTGGACTTTGTGTTTCGTAACAGCTTGGCTGGTGGTTGAATGTGCACATTGGTTGGATAATCCATCTGAAATCTAGTGACTGAGTTTTGGAGAAAATAAAAGTGAGTCTTAAATTTGAAGAAATACGTTAAGCCTCTTGGCATTAAATGTGGAAATGGTTAACTTGCGGTTGGAGTCAGCAAAACGCTGTAGTTCCAGCAATTCTGCGTGTTCTCTCCCTGACCCGCTTTAAGAACGTGTGTGGCCACAGCTGCAGCAGCCTTGGGTCCCATCAGTGCTGCTAGCTGCCGTGTGCTCAGCATTGTGTATCTACAGGTCCTCCTCCAGGCCTTGTTGGAGTGACCCCTGTGCTGGAGAGTCGCAAAGCCTGATGAGTTTCTTCCTTTGTTTGGGGTGCTGTGGACCTCAGGCTATTCAAACATTCTTTGTAAGTGATTCAGCTTCATTCTGGTGGCTTGTGCCTTTGTAACATCAACAAAAAGGTGAATTGAAAGTGACTCTTTTCCAAATTAACAGACATTCTACAAAGTAACTGGCCCATGCTATTTTTAAAAATATGGATGCCAGGCATGGTGGCTCACACCTATAATCTCAGCACTCAGGAGGCTGAGGCAGGAGGATCGCTGTGAGTTCGAGGTCAGCCTGGGCTACATAGTGAGTTCAAGGCCAGCCTGAACTACATAACGAGACCCTGTCTCAAAAAAATAAATACATTAAAATAAATATGGATGGCACGAAAGAGACAGGTAGAAGAGTCGCGTCAGGAGGAAGGACATCAGAGAGATAGGACAACTAAATGCAATGTGCAAGTCCTGGATTGGATCCTAGACCAGGAAAAAATTTTTTCCTTTACTGTAAAAGACATTAGTGGGATAATTGATGGAATTTAGCCAAAGTTATGGATCACATTAATAGCATTGTATCAGTGTTAATTTTCTGATCATTGTACTCTTAGGTTAAGAGGATGGCCTCATCTTTAGAAACACCACAGTATTCAAGGTAATGAGGCTTCGTGTTTTTATCTTACCTTCATTTTTTACCCAAGCCTGAAATTATTTTAAAATAAAAAGTTTTTTTTTAAAAATCTTTTTCCCCATCCCAGACCTACCAACTCTCATAATGCCCTCCGAACGGCAGCGCTTCCCTTTGTTTATGAAGTCTCAATGTGAGCCAGAGATTCCAAGGAAGGCCGTTTGGTGGGGCTGGATACTCACCTGCTTGTTTGGAAACACTTTGTAGTCCAGTCAGAGTTCTGAACCAGGTCCCTTCTGCACAGGAAGGAAGCAGTTCTACCGAGGATTGAAAAGGTTTAAAAACCCTAATCATTATGTAGTACAAACCTGAATAAAAACTGAAAAATATGCTTTATAAAAAAAAATACACCTTTCTAGGTCACATCCCCCAGTGACCTACCCTCTCCAAGCACAAGACTTTTTTTTTTTTTGAGGAGGGGTTTGCTGGGGATCAAACTCGGGGCCTTGCACTTGCTAGGCAAGTGCTCTACCACTGAGCTAAATCCCCAACCCCACAAGACTTTTGAGAAACATTTTTAGCTCTAAACCATAACAGTTGCCCCTGTACTTTATCCCACAACTCGCTCAAACAGCTTAAATGAAAGGAAGTATTTCTTTTTTTTTTTTTTTTTTGGTGCCGGGATTGAATTCAGGGGCTTGTACTTGCAAGGCAAACCCTCTAACCACTGAGCTAAATCCCCAGCCAAATAAAAGGCAGGTTATTTCTGAAAGGTTATAAGAGTCATTTGTGGACCAAAGGAGGGACATGCTTCTGGGCTTTATGTGTAGGGAGATCACATCTCCCAGTTGGACCTAATAGCCTTATTGATGTCTTTTGGCCCAGCACCGTCATTAATGGTGCCCCTTCTTACTCTCAAAGTGTCTTTGTTTGATAGATTAGATGACAACCAGGAACCTGGATAATCTCCCACCATCCCTTCTCTTCCACCTCCTAGTTTTTTTTCCGCATTTGCTTTATCTCATCTCTGTTTCTCTCTTCCCTCCTCTGGTGTCCTCTGTTCTGATCCCCAAGAGAGGATCTTGTATCAGAAACATGGTGTCAGGGATCCCCCGATGTGTGGAGGTGGACTCACAGAAGAAAGTAGTGGGTTTGGCAGACCTCCCAACAGGCCTCTCTGCTGAAGTCAGGGCTCAAGGTAGGAAGAGTAGAGAGTCGCAACAGATAGGGATTAGGCGTCTGGCTTCCAATAGTGATCCTGAGGCTTCTCAGGATCCTTGAAGATCCTAGTATTTTCTTCCTCATTCCTTCTTTCCCATTTACATTTGTGATTCTGGGACTGATTTAATCAGCTTATCCTAGCAGATGATCCCCACTGAGGTGGACTAGGGCCTGCACAGTGATTGGGCATGTTGGGGCCCTGAGCGGGGCTGGTTCCAGATCATGGTGGTCTTCTCCCTCCTTCCTCTTCCCCCACCTGCTTCTTTCTGCTCCTACACACTTAGGTCTCAAGATTTTCTGGTTTATCTCCCGCAACCCCTGCTTAACTCGACTGTGGTCTTTGAGTCTGCCTCTGCTGCAGAATGCCTCAGGTTGAATCAGATTGTCTTGGCTGTCCGACTCACAGGGCTACGAGAGCACCTTTTTGGGAGCTGGGACTGAGAGAAGAAAACCTGATAGGCAGGAGGACCCAAGAAGCATGAGAGACCTATAGCAACATCTCTCAATGTGAAGGCTCTCAGGCTAGGCCTGTGCTGTCCAGTATGGCAGCCAGTAGCCACAGGCAGCTATTTCAGTTATAATTTATATGTATTTATATGTATTTAAAAATTCAGAAGTTGCACTAGCTACATCAGTTGTTCATTGAGCTACCTGTTGCTATGCCTTCTACATTGGACCACAAGTAAAACCCCGTCCATCCTTACAGGAAGTTCAGTCAAACAGAGTGTAGAGTCCTTGGTCCTTTTCTTCCCTAGCACTGTTGGAAGTGGTTTCTTTATATATTTTAGTAGTTGCTGCTGGTCTCTTGGATGGCTTGGATAGGTTTAGAAAGCTTGGTTTCTGGTAAACTGTTAAACAGTTAAATAGTTCAGGTACCTCATCATTGGTCAGTAAGTCAGAATGTTTAATTGATGCCTTTCTTCATGATTCTAGAATGTTCCTGCCAACAGAGACAAGACCAATGTCCCAGGGTGGTACTTCTCTAACTTCTTACTCTTCTCTAACTTCTTTCTTTTGTTATTTTGTTGTTTTGTTGTTTATAGCATGTGCTACTTAGTCCATACTGTCCTTTAAACTGATTCACATTTTCACTTCAGTTTGTTTGAAAAGGAAACTTCATGACTGTAAATTTGGAACTATCAAATAAGCATTTTTAAAAGCAAGCTTTTTTAAAATTAAATAGGAAAATCCCCACCTCATAAGGGCAAAGCTTGGTGACTCTGAGTAAGGTTATATTTTATTGTTTTGCTTATTAAATTCTAGTAGGTCCCACTTTTCTCTGGCAGGCTCAGGGGCTAGCCCCGCTTTCTTAAAAAGGAGAGTAGCTAACATAAAGAGGTGCTGAAGACAGAAAAGTACCAAATGGAGGCTTTCTTCCTGACAGAATCAAAAGGATTAAGAAGCCTCGTAGGAAGAATATCTGCTTCCATGTCCTCAAAAATACACTGGTGTCCCTGGTTAGAGATAGGTCTCCCCAGAGCAGGCCTGAGGGCAGGTCCTAGCCATGGCTTAGTACCATGCAGCAGTCCTGAACATTTGTGCCTTGGGTCCCCTTTGACCTCTAGTGATCACTGAGTACCCCAGAGAGCTTTTGGGGTTTTCTGGGCCATACCCATAGTTTCCATATTGGAAATTAAAACTAAGAAGTTATAAAGCTCTATGTTAATCCACTAGAAATGATTATAAATCTACTACATGTTAAAAGTAATGTATTTTATGAAAAAGAACCATTTTTTTTTTTTGTGTGTGGTGCCAGGGATCAAACTCAGGGCCTTGTAGCTTGCAAGGCAAGCACTCTAATCACTGAGCTAAATCTCCAGCCCGAAAAAGAACCATTTTTCCAAACAAAAAAACATAACAAAAAGTCATTGCTTCATTTGTAAGTCTCTTTGACGTCTGGCTTACTAGAAGTGCTGAATTATCCTGTCTACTTTTGCATTCCATTTCTGGGGATGCCCTGTGTTACGTGGCTTCTGGAAACTCCACTGGGCACTTGTGAGAGGACATAGGTAAAAGAGGCAGATGAGTTTTGCTTTATTATGCTGGAAAGGCCTTGAGTGTGCTCTGGTGGAGCAATCACCATTCAGGACTAGGGGACCCGGATGTGGGCCTCTGTCTAATGACCTGCAGCCTCAGGCAGGGAGCTTGAGTCAGCCAACCCCACGCCCTGGTGTGGTGATTCTGAGTCCATCTTACAGGGTCACGGTGAAGCTCAGCTCACATCTGTGAAGTCTCCTTCCACGCCGAAGTAGTGTATTTATAAACGGCATTACCCAAGAGACTTTGAAGTGTGTGTCATCGCTAATATGCAGGACAGTTATTTTTAAAAAGCTGGCATCCCGCCTTTATCTCACTGGTTCTGGGGACGCCTTCGTGAAGGGAAAGGCCGTCATTCTCAGCTTACAAGTGAGCCAACCGAGGCTTAGGTAAGCGGGCTGGCCAGAAAACAGACTTGTCCCCAGTGTGGTGACATCAGCATACCATTTCCAAGGCGCATGGCTCTGGCTGGTTGGGGTTGGCCAGAGTTCTTATCTGATACTAGGCTGTATTTTTGACACACTGACACATTCAGACAGAGAGACTGCCACCGTCAGCCATTCTGTGCTAGACTAAATTACCCTCCACCTGAGTCACCAGCGAATGAGACGGTTTCCAGCTGTGGGGATCTGAGACCTCATCTAAACTTTAGAAGTTGGCGGAGTACAGATTTTAAAGTCAGCTGGTAAACAAGCAGGGATGGTAGATAGTTTGTTTTCCTTGCCAGGTAAAAGGTCTGCCATTAGGCCAGATGAGTTTGTCCTTCTGAACTCCTGTGTTCCGTTGGTTATTTCTTGCAAAGAAAGCAGCTTTCCCTGCTCTCAGACATTCCTGAAACAACCCTTCACTCTGATCTTGGGGGACATGTTTGCCTATAATTGTGGGAAGGCAAGAACCATGATCATATTTTTTTTTCTTGAACTACAAAATGGAGCAAAAAGCACAAGTCTGATAGTTTCAAACTGGCTTTAAAATGTGGCAAGCTGTCTTTGGTTGTTTCAGAGACAGGGTCTTGCTATGTAGTCCAGTCTGACCTTGAACTCACAGCAGTCCTCCTGCCTCAGCCTCCCAAGTGCTGGAATTTTAGGTATACACCACTGTACTCAGCTAGCAAGGTGTCGTTAAGATGCATTTAGAGAAATCTTTACAGTTAGTTGAGTTAAATTCCACCAACTCTTCTTATAAACATGATTTTAGTGACAAAGACAAGTCCTCCAGCAACTGACTGTAATTACAGTGCCATGCTATGGAATGTAGATTGGCCCTTCTCTCCCTGTCTACATTATTGTGACTGCCTGAAGGTGTATTTTTCAATCTCATGTTTTTTCAAGGCTTAATCTGATTGCAGGTAATAGAAATACAACTCCAATTAGCTTGAACAAAAGAAAGAAAGAAACTGTTCAAATGAGAAGGGGAACAAGGGAGAGGGGAGGGGGGGAGAAAGGGAGGGACAAGGAAAAAAAGGAAAAAAATGGAAACAATGTTTTTGTAAATAAGGAGGGGAAGAGAGGTTGAAGGGAGGGGAGAATGGGAAAAAAAACAGCAGGATATATCCTGTGCAGGTACAAATGCCCTATGATGTATGTGATCATTATGTATATCTAAAATGTACCACTAAAATAAAATTTTTAGAAAAGACAAATGACGGGAAAAAGGAAAGCGAAGGTGAGGGGGAAGAAGAGTATAGGAGTAGAATGTGGGCACTGCTGGCTCCAGAAGCTCCGAGTGTTGCTGGCACTCAGGCCTCCCTCCTCCCCCTTCCTCTGTGGCACTGTCTCCTCTCCTGGTCCCCAGATGGCTGCGGTCTGGTGCAGGCTTTCATCCTGTCCTTTCATCCACAGCAGTGGAACAGAGTTCCTTTTTCCAGTTGTATCAGAAAAGTTCTAGAACGATGCCTCATTGGTTCTGATGAGTTATGTCTCTCCCTGGAGCCGCATGGCTGAATATCCAGGCCACATCCCATGACCACTTCTGGGACCCGAGTTGCTTTACCAGGGACTAAGAGATAGGAGTGAGACCCAGGGAAAACCAGGGTTGTTAGGTTGGAGCGGGAGGAAAGATTTTGCCTGGTGGGCTTCCGCACCCATAGTACTTTTGGGGAATTGCTACTCGGGTAGCTGTGATCCTCTGGAAAAGAGAAAAGCCTGGGTTGCCTTTGTGTTATCAGGAGAGGAGCGGCTTTGTGTTCAGCTTCTGGAGCTCCTTGGATGAATAGGCTTGTTGGTGGTTGGACAGCAGCCAGGCATGCCTTGTCATCCCTGGCACACAGCTTCATTTACAGAGGCAGATGCTGTTGTCAGGTCAGACCCTCGGGGTCAGTCCCCTTTGGGTCACACATTTAACGTAAGTAGTTGCACGAGGAGGCTGACCAGGCTGGTGGGCCCTGAAGAATCACCTAAAAATCCATCATGAAATTTTACCGCAAATAAAATGTAAAAAAAAAATCAACCTAGTGGTGCATGCCTGTAATCTCAGCAACTCTGGAGGCTGAGGCTGGAGGATTGCAAATTTGAGGCCAGTCTAACCCTAACCCTAACCATAAGGGCAACTTTTGTGAGACCTTGTCTCAAAACAGAACAACCCCCACCAAAACAAACAAACAAACAAAAAACAAACAAACCAAAGACAAAATATAATCCCAATAGGTTCCTATTCCCCCCCCCATTTCTTCCCCTGGAGACGGCTTTCTCTAATCAGTTTAATATATTTTAGTGGATTATTGAGGTATTTATTTCTGTGACTCTGAACTGTATGTTTTGTGTGGCTGCCTCTTGGTTTTTCAGTATGAGCTATTGTCTCCTGTCATCCTATTATGGAAGATCTGGTTTTTCATCTCTCCCTCTGTCTTCACCGCGTGCCCACTTTCCCATGCCCTGTCCTCCCAATAATTATATTGTGGTCAGTGTCCAATGATGACCTTATTGCAGCTATGTAATTACTATTCGTAGTTGAGCCACCTAGCAAACTGTGACCACTTTTCTGTTTCGTAGTAGAATGTATTCTTCAGCCTGCCTGACAGAGTGTGGGAAATAACGTGAGACAGCCATTTGGAGAAAAAAAACCTAGTCACATAGACCCAGGTTAAAAGATTTGGTATGAAATGACTTCAAACCAAAGGAAGAGAAGTAGGAGGAACAACAATGGAGGAGGAAAGACACCGTCTCAGTGATAGACTAGAACCAGAAGATCTTCTGCCAGGGAAGAATATAAGCAAAACAACCCCCACCAAGCCCGCCATGGCTCCTCCGTACGCATGGGATGATGACCTTCAGGTGCCTGCCAGTGAGTGACATGTGTGCCACCCTCGCTTCAGCCCCACCCAGCCTCCCACTGCCATTCTTTGCTCATGCTGGTCCCTGACCCTTGAGTGCCCTCCTTCTCTGTCTGGTAAAATCCCCTTGTCCCCTTGCCTTCAAGACCTGGCATGAGTGACACTTCCTTGGGTGGCTTTCCCAGTTCTGTGTCTGTTGTCGGTGCCTACTTAGGTCTCAGGACTTGGCGCACTGTTGAATTTACTCTGTGCCCCTTGGGTTTAACTCTCGGCTCTGTCATTTCCTAGCTCTGTGACTTTGGGCAAGTTACCTAGCTTCTCTGTGCCTCGGTTTCCTCCTCTCTAAAAAAAGAACAGTAGCACCTACTGACAAGGTAGTTAGTTGTTGCACAGTTGATGGATTAAAGCACTGCAGGAGTGCCACCCCCTAGCAAGTTGTCCAGATGTGCTATACATCCCTCTTTCCCAACCAAGGCAAGGTGGTAGGCTGGATTTCCCAGTGCAGAACCGCTCTTGGCCTGTCAGATGTCTCCAAGACTGGCTGGGAGCCTGAATGAAGCCAACAGGCTGAATCCGATTCGGGCATGGGGAGGGGGACTGAGAGGACAGTCCCTGCTTAAGGTTCAGGCCACCTCCTCCTACTCCACTTCTAGCTCGTGAGGTCCCACTGGTACCAGATCATCTGATTATTTTCTTAATAAAGAATTTGAGAATCCACTTTTTAAAAGTACATTTTCCTGTCACTACAGAGCGTACAGGCCAAGTATACCGAGCCTCGTGGCCCACAGGCCAAGGTTGGGGCCCAGTTCTCATTTTATAGCAGACATCCTGCAGGTGATATGACTTTTCCTGGGCCACATGCCAACTGATCTGATGCAGGCTTCTCACTGTTGGGGTGAACGTGGGTAGTGCTGGTGCCATCTCCGACCAGAGAGGTGACTGAGGAGTTGGCCTTCACAGTGTAACAGGTCACTTACCCTTGACTCAGAGAGACCCCTGTGTGGTTTTTAAATAGGGCTATAGGTTTCTTTATACCAGGAGGAAAAATTCTGTACATTTATTCATTCATTTATTGTTTTGGTTTTTTTGTTTGGTTTGGTTTTTGTTTTGTTTTTTTGTTGAGACAGAGTCTCGCTATGTAGTTCAGACTGGCCTTGAACTCATGGTGAGCTCCTCCCTCAGCCTCCCAAGTGCTGGAATTACAGGTATGTATCGCCATGCCCTGTAAAATTGTGTACATTTACTGAGCATCTACTGTGGCCCTGTGAGGTGTTTTACCTTTGTATTCTCCTTTGGTTCTTCTAACAGCCTCCTTATAAGGTAATAATTTGATTTGATAGATGATACAAATGGTTTGTGCATAAGCCCCCATAAAGTTGAGCTAGTTTTGAATCCATATCTGTGATTAAAATCCTTGGCTTTGACAACAAGCTGCCTCTCACTTACTAGAAGCCAAGTGTGGCAGGAGCTCTGAGGGACTCTGCTGTCCCCTGGGGTAGCTCAGCACATCTGTAGCCCTTGCCCAGGGCTACCCTAAGACTGGAGTTGGTCTCTCAAGAGGATATGTCTGGTTATTCCAGGCCTGCTTGATAGGAGAGAATATAGAGAAAATCAGGATGCTGATGCTGATGATAACATAGGACTGAGGAACTAGGGGACAAAACCTATGTCTGAAGTGGGATCTGGGCTCAGAAACCAAGGAATTCCCAGGGGAGACAGAAGCCATACCCTCCAGCCTGGAATATCACAGCTTGAGATGACAGAGGGGTTGTATTAGAAGACTTGATCAGCTCAGCTCTCCTTCACCCTTACGAGGACCCTATGATTTCACTTGTAGAAATACAAATTTCAGATAATTATGAGGAAAGCCCTTTGTAAAAGCTAATGGAGTGTGTGCTGTACCAGAAGCATGGCTGTTTAGTCTTGGGGAAGCCCCTTGGTTCATGATCACACTTTGTTCCTTCTCTGAGTGTCCATTCCTCCTTTTGCAAACTTGTGTCAGCACTCATGTGTATGCATGCGCATGCACACACACACACCCATGTATGGCTCTGTCAAGTAAATGACAAAGGGAAAAGGAGTTAGAGGGTATTTTGGGTCTGTGAAATGCTGACCCAACTCCCCATTAGGACTCAATTTCCTTTTGTCGATTTTCCTCCCTCCTTGTATCTCACGGTCTTGGTTTGTGGACTCTTCCGTTGTGAGTAACCTTAATGTGACTCGCTTTTCTGTCTTTCCAAACCCCACCCCCACACCACATCCCCACTGCCTCCCCGTGTGCCGTCCAGGCCTGTGTAGTTGGTTGCTATCTCCAAGATGGTGGTCACCCTTATCTCTTGCCATTCTTCAAATTCCAGACCCTGGCTCCCTGCCCCCTCTTGGCTGATTGAGGGCCCTGCTTCCTACTTGCCTCTCAGTACTTCTTCCCTCCCCACATGTCCTGTGTGTACTTCGGGCTTTGGTGCAGATTCTCCTCCTGTGGAGGTCTCCAAGTCTCCCTCTAGTACCAGGTCTGGCGAGCTCTCTGCTGCTGGTTTCTGTGCCATCTGTGCCCTCCTACCCCCGGCACTGGGATTTCTAGAACGGTTCGAATGCCTGCCTGACCCACCAGACTGAAAGTATTCTGAGGGCAGGACCATGCCCAAGGCCCTGTGTACAGTAAATGCGCACTCAGTGTGTCAGGCTAAGTCACATGGCCAAGGAATTCCAAGGAGTGTGGGAAATGGCGCCATCATATGGACTGGAGCCACCAGAGGCAACTGGATTGGTGGTTCTTCCCCTGAGGACCTGGACAGAGAACTTTTTAATCTATACCATGCTGCCCTATGTAGTCATCTCTGACCATTTTTTTGTTTGAGACAGATTTTCACTATGTAGTTCTGTCTGGCCTTGAACTCACTATATAGCCCAGGCTGGCCTCGAACTCATGGCAATCCTCCTGCCTCAAGCTCCTGCGTACTAGGATTATAGGCATGTACCACTTGGCCACATTAATTTTTTTAAATAATTTTTTGCCTTTTTTTTGGAGATCAGGTCTCACTATACAGTTCAGAATGACCTTAAACTTACTGTGTAGTCTAGGCTGGCCTTGAACTCACTATGTAGTCTAGGCTGGCCTCAAACTCACAGCAGTCCTCCAGCCTCAGCCTCCCAAGTCCTGGGATTACAATTGTGCACCACCATGCCCGGCTGCATTTGGTTTTTGAGACAGGGTTTCACCAAGTTGCCCAGACTGGCCTCATATGTATGATCCTCCTGTTTCAGCCTCTGGAGTGCTGGGATTACAGATGTGTACCACTATGCCTGGTTTAACTTTTAAAACTTAAACATACTTAATTAGATTACAGACTCATTTCCTCAGTTATGCTGGGCAGGTTCAAGTGCTCAGTAGCTGCACATGGCTGACTGGGGCATCCTAGACAGGACTGATGCTAAGTCACTTTTACTGCAGCAGAATATCTTTAGATGATGCAGTCTGGACACTGCCTTGCACAGGTGTTATGCAGGGTTCACTTGACGGGTAAAGTCCCTCCTGGTGCATCTGGTTAGGTGAGGTGGGTGTTCGCAGATTCCTCCTTAAGGCTGACCTGAATTTCCTCCATTTCCCCTGGCTACAGGATGCACGTCAGAAGTTCCGCTCTGTTCTGGTTGAGGCAACAGTGAAACTGGATGAACTGGTGAAGAAAATTGGCAAAGCTGTGGAGGACTCAAAGCCTTACTGGGAGGCGCGGAGGGTGGCGAGGCAGGTAAGATGGCCTGGCAGGTGATTCCCCTGCCTCTGCCTACCACCCCACTGTGTTTTGGAGGCATCTCGGTGCTTGCTTCTCCTGTCGAAGGTTAGATATGCTCATCCTGTGTGGTGTAAAACAGCCATGACTTTGTACAGAGCTGCATTTGAAGCCAGCCTCTTATTCTCATCCCGCTATGTGCTTCATTCCAGCTTCTGTACTAGTAAGAGGGTGTGGGCACTGGCATTTGAATGACCCCGCAAGTGGGTGCCAGCTTGTTGCCCAAGTTGATGCCCAGGCATGGGGCAGCTGGGCCCAAATACAGAGACGTGCGAACACATGAACAACATGAGGTGTGTTTTTCCTGCTCTCCTGCGACACTGGCTTTTTGTCGCAAAGGCCCAAACAAGCCAAGAAACAGACTGAGAACGGGACACCCAGGGGGGAGCTCTAGTCCGGCAATTGCTGGAGACTGTGCGGAAGTTGGTTCTGGTTTCAGAGTTGTTTCCTTTGGTCACCATCAGTGTGATGTGATGCAGGGTGCTGTTTATCACCTCCCAGTCTCTGGGAGCCATGCCCAGCGTAGGGAAGAGGAGAGCCTACCTGCAAGCACCAGACCCCAGGCTGGGGGCTTTCACATGCTTTAGCCCACTCGAGCTTGCAACCTGGTGTCTCACCGGCACGAGTCACCAACCCTGTGGTATGTCTTGAGATAAGAGTTCAGATTTCTCAGAAGATCTAAACCGCTGGTCCAAATTGCAGTTCTGTAATAAATGACCAGGTGTCATCCTTGTGACACATTTATATTGTGATGAAATACTGCCTCCAAAAGTCTGCACTCATAAGAAAACACTCAGTGAGCACCAACAGAAATGTTTTTGACTGTGTACTGGGTGTGTGTACCGCATGTGTTCTGGGTACCATGGGGGAGTAATTTTGGAAATTAACCCCCAGAAATCTAGGGACATATTAAAATCAGATTCATAGAAGATGAGGGGTCAGGATTTCCTCTCCTTTTCCATGTCTCCATGCACCTCTCGAATTTATCATCTAGGATCCCTCCCGCAGCTTCCACAGCCCCATGAGATTCTCTCTGTGTGTTTGGGTTTTGCACTCTGAGCTCTGTGCTGAGGTTTCGGGTTGGACCTTGCCATATGTGTTGCCTTTACCTTTATTCCTGGACAGAATGACTGCCCGGAACCCTCTTCCTTTCACATTCTAGTGATCTGGACTGTCCGACACCAAAGTCCTAGTTACTGCTGGGTTTCCAGTGAGCCCAAGTAATCATTATTCCATCTTTTCTCTGGGCCCCACCCAGGCCTCATGTGTTCCAGGGAGAACACTTCTCAAACGGTACTTTCCAGTCCCCACAAATTCCAGAAACCGAAGCATTGTCTTCCAAATTGTCCACATTCCAGCAATCTTTCTCTTTTTTTTGGGAGGGGGGTGGTTACTAGGGATTGAACTCAGGGCCTTGTGCTTGCTAGGCAAGCACTCTAACCACTGAGATAAATCCCCAGCCTCAAATTCCAACAGTCTTATGAGTGTCCCCATTCTGGGGCTTGTCCTACCTGAGGTAGCCCAAGGTTATGGTACCTTTAACCTAAAAGTGAACAAAGCATGAAGTCTTGAGGAGAGACTTCTGATAATTCCATTTAAACATTGGATAAATGCCAAGCAGATTGTAAAAACCCCTTTTCTAAAAGTCTTCAGCAATGGAATTTATTGTCCTCTGATTCTGCTCAGTCCCATAAGTATCTACAAATCGAACATTGCTGATCCAAAACTCTGAAATCCAAAATCTTCCAAAATTTGAAACTTTCTGAGTGCCCCATGCCCAAAGTAGGAAATTTCACACCAAGAAACTTATTATTGTGTGCAAAATTAATAAAAATGTGTGAAATTACCTTCAGGCTATTATATAAGATATATGTGAAACATAAATGAATTTCCTGTTTAGAGTTGATCCTGTCCCCAAAATATATACATGCAAATATTTCCCCCGCAAAAATCTGAAATCTGAGATGCTTCTAGTCCTAAGCATTTTGGATAAGGAATACTGTATAGTAAAAATAGCCCACCTCCTGTTGCAGAGGAGCAGGATCTATGGAAGGTCTATAGAAGCATCTCCTTGGGTCGTGGCTGCAGCTTCCCCTCACCCCATTTTCTTGCCCAGTCCCCGGAGCTCAGGTCTTGGGGGAGGTGACTTGGGCCTTTGTATCCAGTGCCACTTGAGGTTGGCCCCAGCTGATGGACAGCTGCTTTGGCCGTGCTGATGTCAAGCCTGGCCCTACCTCAGGATCATTGAACTTCCTGTTTCTCTGTTTGGCATTGTCCCAATCCTGGTGTTGTCGTCATCCATTCCTCTGCTTCTGAAGTTTCTGCTCAAATGTCATTTTATCAATGAAGCCTTCTCATATTAGCATATTTACAGTGGACGCTCCCAGCTCACCATCACTCTCACCTCTGCAGCAGTTCCTTGACTTGCTTGTAGCACATGTCACCATCTGACTTGTTACAGTTTGTTTATAGTAAGTGAAGTCCCACAAAGACAGGCAATCCCGTTTGGTCCATCACCATGTTTACACTGCCAGCGTACAGAAGGTTTCCAAATATTGAGCAAGTGAATAAATGAACAAACAGGTGAAGAAGGATCTGAGGAGCCATCAAGAGATGAGAGTTTCCTCTCTCGATGCTGACCTTTTCTTCGCCATGGCCCTTTGCTCCCGCTTCTTTCCTCCCCAGTAGCTAGGTAAGCAGGGGGAGGAACATGCCAGGCAAATCCAGCTTTATCTGAGATGGGTTCATCCAGATCTCAGTTGGTGGGCGTGTTCCCACTTGGCCTTGACACATCCTGGAGTAGATTTCATACCACTTCTTGTCTCTACCCCAAATCATCTTTGGGAAAAGCGATAGGAGGAACTGGGGGTGGGAGGCTCCCAGTCCACTGGGAAGCAGAAGAGTGTAACTTCTTTTCTTCTCTCTTGCCTTTTCTTGGCCAGCAAGAACAATAATCATGACAGCACTGAGTCCCCTGGGGAAGCCTCTTGATCATCAGGTCTAATCAGGTACTGCCCAGGTCCTAGGGGTGAATGACTCACTTCAGGGCGAGTGCCAGCTCTGTGCTTGCTGATCCTCCCTGTAACCTCCTCCCTGCTTGCAGGTGGGGAAAGAGGGTGGAGAATGGCCAGTCTCTCCCTTGTCCTCCACCCCAAGGGACTTTGTTGGCCTCTAGCTGAGGAACTGGAAGGATGTTCAAAGGCTGAGGTTGGCATAGATGTCGTGCTTCATCTTTGTGGATGGCGGGTCACCTGGGCTTGGACCGGATGGTATGACTGTCCGCTGACCTTCCTGATGGAGAAGTGGGTGGCGTCTCCCTCCAGCTGCTGCCAAGCGGGGCTTCCTGTTTTCTTCCCCTGGCTTTCTCCCCACCCCCCTTCCTTTTTGACACTTACCTACAGACCCATCTGAGTGTGCACTGCAAGGGCGGTTGTCAGATTCCTTCAAAGCAGTTCCTCCAAGCGTGTGTCATGAGCCTCACACACGTACTTATGAAGCACTCAGTCAAGGGACCAGCGGGGCTCTGAGGACCAATGCAGTAATGTGTCTGACAATGGACTTCTTGTACAAACTTGGGCTTCAGCTGTGTTTAAAAAAAAAAAAAAAAAAAAGGATTTACTGTGGAAAATTTAGAAAATAAACGGAACAAAAAATAAGTTGCATGTGATGGTATAACCCCTACTCTTTCTTTTAAATAGAAATGGTTGTATTGTAGTAATGGTTTTATATGTCTGGAATGCCCATGTCATCCAATTCATCCATCTGTCTTGTCTACCAAACATCAGAGGGTACTTACAAAGGAGAAAGCTTTCTCTATACCTAGGTTTTCTGTAAATGGTCATAAAGATCTGTTTATAAAGTTCTTGGGTCAGGAGAAATTGTTATTTATCAGTCAGTTATACTGACTGTGTTGTTCCTGAGGTCAACTCGTTTTACTACCATGAGTTGTATCTCATCCTGTGATCTTGAAAACTAAATTCAAATTCTGCCAAGAAGAGTCAGCATGGCATTTTTTGTATGCTGGGCTGGGGGCAGGGAATTGACTTTGATTTCTTGGCGCAGTTTTGTCCTTAAGCCCAAGTTTGTTTTTAAGGCTGCTTTGACATATCTGCCAGCCCATCTCTCCATCAATGAGATCAGTCAGGTTGTGGCTGACAAGGGATGGCCGTGGGACTCGGGACACTGAGTATTGGTGTTTCTCATCTATGTTGTTCTCTGGAGTCTAGTTGACCTAACAGTGGCCATGACCTCTCCTCTTATCCCTGTCATTCTAAATTGTCATTTTTTTTCCCTTTTTAAGAAAAAATTGTGATAAAACACATAAAAATTTACCACTTTGATTGTTTTTAAGTGTATAGTTCAGGGGTATTAAATGAGTTCACATGGTTGCACAGCCCTGACCATCATGGGTCTGCAGAACTTTCTCTTCTCAAACTGAAATTCTGTATCCACTAAATAGTAAGTCCTCATTTCTCCCTTCCCCCAGCCACTGGCAACCACCATTCTACCTTCTGTTTCTATGAATTTAACCTCATGTAACTATTTGGGAATTGTACAGTGTTTGTCTTCTTGTGTCTGGGTCATTTCATTTAGCATAATGTCCTCAATGTGCATCCATGTTTTATTGGTATGAGAATATTTCCCTTTAAGGCAGGATGCTTTGTATGTATGCACCCCACTTTGTTCAGCCGTTCATCCACCCATTTATTCATGGGCATTGGGTAGTTTTGTTATTTTTTGAATGGTTGGAAAGTTTCAGGAGAGAGCAGAGCACTTTGGGAGCTTGAGAGGAGCATCATAAACGCAAAATAGTTAGGAGTAAGTAGTCAGTGCTCAGAGTCTCCTGTTGGGCATTTGTGGGGCCACATCAGACCATGCTGTCATTTAACTTCCTTTAGGAAAGTAGGTGAGTGGAAAAACATTTGAAATTTATAGAGTGACTTAGCTCTAGGACAATTGCCAAAGCTTGGCCTCTGGAGCTAGACTGCCTGGCTTCAAATCCCATATCACATTCAATAGTTGTGGGACCTTTGGCAGGTGACTTAATGTCTGTCCCTCAATTTCTTCATCCATAAAATGGAGTTACATTTGAGCTTTTGCTACAAATCAAACCGCTCCAAAATTTAGCAGCTTGAAACATTTATTTAGCTCATGCTTTTTTACTGAGCAGATTTTCTGCTCTCGGGTTTAGCTGATCTCACACATGTCCAGTCAGCTAATGGGTTAGCTGAAGGCTGGCTGATTGTGGATGGCCTTGTCTGTCAAGCAGTTGGTTGGTTGTCAGCTGGGCCAGCAGAGGTGACTGGGCCACACATGTCTCATCCAACAGGCCAGCCTGGTCCTTTTCACACAGAGGGGATTATAGGAACAAAAAGCACACGCCCTTCTCAAGTCTCTGCTTGTTTCTCATTTGTTAACATCCTCATAGGCAGATAAGTCACACAGCCAGTCCCAATTCAGGAGGCAAGCAAAGAATACTCTCTAGCTGCAGAATATTATAACCATTATTGTAATTTACCATAGTGATTAAATTAGTACATATAAAAGTATGAGGGTCAAAGAAATGTTTTTATTCCAGATGTATTTTTGTATCAAATTTTCTATGTCTGTGGCAAATCTGTTGGCTATAAAACAAAAGAAAAATCCCGCCACCATAACAATAACAAAAAAGCGTACAGCTAGAATAAGAACCAGACCTTCACTGGCCATAAACTGTATAGACTGTGTGCAGGTGGAAGAGTGATTCCAGGCAGTCTGGGAACATACTTGGGAGTTTGTGAGGATGAAGTGTGACTGCGGACCAAGAATGAAGAGGGAGTAGCTGACTTCACCTTTTGCCTGATCCAAAGCACCCTAAGCCTGAAGAGACATTGTGGCAGGTAGGGGTGGGAGGGTTTAGATGGATGGAGACTTATGTTTCCAATGAAATGACACTGGTCAGGGGTATCACATAATCCTCTGAAGTCTTATGCTAATTCCAGAGGGACAGAGTATCGTAGTCTTCCTTTGCTGGGAAACTCTAGATTTTCTCCTGTGAAAGAGCCTCCCAGAATAGAGAATGAAAGGCTGAGGTTTTGCCATTGCTGGGTACCTACTCATTGCCAGGCACTATTTTTAGCCCCTTTTATGAAATACCAAGAACAGAACAAAGATCCTGTCCTTATAAAGCATACATTCCCATCTTGGAAATCTTATAAAAGTATATGGGATGGGGTGCTTTAATCAAAAGTAAGATCTTTGTTACTGATCCAAGTGTGTGTATGTGTGTGTGATGGGGGGTATACATGCATGCGTGTGTGCACTTTGACCATCTGAGATGGAGTGACACTAGGGGAGGATGGCAGCGGTTAAGGGCATTGAAAAGAAAAGCATCTCCCTGAGCATTTCCTGTGTATCTCCCCGAGTATTTCCTGTGTCTCTCCCCTCGTTCGCACGTGGGCTGCGGGCTGCGGCCATCATCACTGAGTGCTGAGGGCCTGCCCCGGGGGAGATGGAGGTTTAGGGTCCTGAGACACTCTAGTCACATTATTGTCAACTTTTGGGGGGGGGTGCTGGGGATCGAACTTGGAACCTTGCGCTTGGCAGGCAAGTGCTCTACCACTTGAGCTAAATCCCCAGCCCTTGTCAACTTTTATCTAACTTGGTGCTATGTGTTTCTGCTTAAAGATGCCTTTTTTCTAACATATACGTATACCATATGAGTACAGTACCTACTTTTCTGTATGGTAAAACCAGCCAGAAGGATTGAACATTTTCCTGACCCTGTAAGTCTCTTTGGTTTTCAGCCTCACAAACCTGCTGTCTCATGTCTAATCTGTCATGATCTCTCAGACACGAGGCTAAATGGAGTCCACAGATTTAGCCCCATTTCCTCCTTTTCCAGTAGCTTTGTCCTGCACCACAGATGTTCCTTTACCCTTCCAGAGCAAGCCTGTGTTGGTATTGATCAGTGTTGCCTCATGATCACTGAACTCATGGCCAGCGCCACTGTAACTCATGCCTGAACGAAGCTCAATTCACACATGTGTGTTTGCCATGAGTTTCAGTCCTCATGTGCTCAGCACTGGGAATCACTCCAGCACTATACATGGGGCCAATTTAAATGGCAGGGTCAACAAAAAGATCTGACAAGATGGCACCAGACAGGCTGTGGAAAGGACCTGTGGAAAAGGACCCTTGTTTGCAGTATGAGGGTGGAAACAAGGCCAAGTAGCAGCTCAGCCAGGAATGTGGATGTCAGGTAATGAGTTTTTCTGCCACTCTGTGCAGGTCTTTGAATGAGCCTGAAAGCTCAAAGAGCCCAAACACTATAAGGTTTAGCAAGTAGGCACATTCGCAAATATGGAATCCACGAGTACTGAGGGGCTTGCGTGTTCACCAAGGAAAGAGCCAAGTGGAAGGCCTTGGATGTCTGTGTGCTGGCCTGCGTGGCACCAGTGAGGGGCAAGGTCTGGGCAAAATGCTGTCCACCAGCATAGCCTTAGAGAGGCCAGAGGGAGCCTGGTGGAAAGGACAGAAGATCAGAGACCTGAGGGAGGAGGCAGTGGATATGAACTTGGGTTAGCATGTGAGCCCAAAGCATTGGGAAGGAGGATTAGGGGAGCTGAAGGGTGGGCAGGGCAGGAACGGTGGGCAGGTGAGAAGGCCTTGTAGCAACCACCTGAACTTCAGACTTGGAGGAGAAGCTGCGGAGCAGCCACAGGGCTCTGAGGTTATAGGCTTACGTTGTCTTAGATAATTAGGCACTGGTGCCAGCTGTTGTACTCTGCCTTCATGGTAACACCGGTTTTTGTGTTCTTAGTGTTAGGTGCCGTGCTTACTGTTGTGTGTAGGGGCTATCATTGGTCTTCCCATTCTTGTCCCTATTTTATAGAGGAAACTACTCTTGGAGCTAAAAGATCACTTTCTACTAGGCTTTTACATGAGTCTTTCTAGCTTGGGGGGCCTAATCTGAAGTGGGGAGACTTTAAAAGACCTAGTCAAGATTGTTTCACGATCTGACCCGCCAACAGAAGGGTGCCAGAGGCAGAACTGGGCTTCCCAAAAGATTTGGAGTTCATGCTTCAGGGTGTTAAAGTGGAAGCAGCTGGGTGCCTTGGTTCCTGGGAACACATCAGCTTGTGGGCGGGGAAGTTGGGAGGCAGTGACAGGGAGGTGACAGTTTGCTGTAAAAGAGATTAAGGATAGAGGGGAGGGAAAGAAGAGAATGATTGGAACACTCTGTCCCCAGGCACTTTGCCAAGTGCTCTTCATGTTTGAAGGGTTACTTCTTTTTTCAGAAGAAGAAACCAAGGCTTGGCAAGGTTGAGTTCTCTGTGGGGCTTCCCACAGAGCCGAATTATGGGAGATGTGCTGGACAGCTGGGTCTGTGGTAGCTGCATCATTTGTACCAAGGTGATAAGGTGGTATTGTCTTTGTAACACTGAGGGGGATCATAACTGAGGCTGGGAGCATAAATAATGTTTGCAGACCACAGGCCCTGAGAGGGAAGCAGAAAAGATGGAACCCAGGTCTGCCTGGTCCTGGTTGCTGCCCGGCACTTGAACAGTAGGCATGGAAGGGACCACGGACACCGCAGCACACCTGAGAGAGTCGGGCAGAGAAGGGCTTGGCTGGCAGGCTAACCACAGGTTTTGAGTTCATCTAGGCAGTCTTTCCATGAGTGCCTTTTCAGGGCCAGAGACCCAAGAGGAGGCTCTTGTTCTAATGGTCTGCAGCCCTGCAAACAAACTCCTTCCCCTCCTGGGACTCTGTCCTACTCTCCTGGGATGTCAGTATGGTCTCCCTTCTTCCCGGTCACTTCCATTTCTGTCTGGTCAGCTTTCCTGGGGACAGTTCTCACCATGGGACTCGGGTGAGGAGGTCTGGCTCAGTGACGTCCGTCCCTGTGGCCCTGGTCACATTCTTCTGGGTGGCCACAGGCCAGTTCCTGGGAAATGCGTCACCCCTGCTGCCCGTGGTAAGGGCAGGCAGTGGAGTGATGGGGCACCTGTCTCAAAGCAGAGTGATTCATGGCAAGAAAGGAGAGCGTGCTGGTGGTTAACTCTCCCTTGCCTGAGAGAGTTGGCAGGAGATTTCTGGGGAAGAAGCAGCTGCGTTTTGGAACCCTCGAATCCTGCGTTAGGGTGGGGTCAGGAGGAAGACAAGTGGCAACTTCTGCCCAGGGCCATAGGTCCCTGCCGGAGAGCTGATTTGGGTCTGTAGTCAGACTCTGCCTACCCCTTGGAGCAGGCTGTGCCTCCAGCTTGGCCGGACTCCCTGGGCTGGGGCTGGAGCAGCTAGAGTGCTGCTGATCTTGAGCTTTTCCCTTCAAATGGTGGCATGGACCACTTGGATTTGACTCTGCCCTACCTGGCAGGTGGCAGGAAGCCCGGCCTCAGGGTCTCAGCCAGGCAGTAGCCCACCCATTCCTGTGTCTGTTGGAGCTTTGCCATCGACAGTTCAAGTTTCATTGCACTCTTGGTGTTTCACTGAGGTGTGCTAGTTCCCAGGAAGAGCTGCCAGGTAGGCAGTGTGCTTTCTGAAGCTGACAGATGTTGGTTTGTCACCACAGGCGCGCGATAAGAGGGAGGTAAGATGTGGAGTTTGTGCTCTCTCTGCAACCACGAAGTTTCTTGTGTGTTTCCTTTAGCTGCTCTCTACTTTAAATAAAATTACAGCATTGACATAGCTAGCCCCCTTCTTTCCCTGTCTGCAAGCCACAGCTGGGCCCTGGAAAAAGTGTCAGAGTGGCTGTCTTCACTTGAAGAAAGTCAGAAAGAAAGAATTTCTACTGCCAATTTTGTCAACACAGGCAGGCCTTGCTGTGTTGTCAGGTGACAAGATTTGGGCCCTGGCTGCATGTGACATTCCCCTTCTGCACTCTGGTGTACCTTTCTGTTCTTTCTTGACCCGTTTTCCTCCTCCACTTCTCTTCCACCCCCCAGTTGTCATTTCATATTGTCCCCTTTCCTTGCTATGAAAATTGACTCTTAAAAACACAAGGAACTTATTCACACTGAGATATAGGTGATGTGATAAGGAGACTGACCGTGTCTCCGGATTTTGTGGACTTTCAAGTCGTTTTAATGTAAAAGTGTTCCCTGCTTTAGGTGCCCTGCCTCTGGCCTGACTGGACTTCTGCTTCCCCACGCACGAGCAAGAGCTTCTTGACAGTGGGACGGAACCACAGTTAGACCAAGCAGGAAGTGCTCACAAGTCCTGCCCCAGGCAGTTTTCATCTTCTCTTTTCTTTCTGGCTTACTTGCTTGCTTTTCTTTTTTCTTTTTCTTTTCTTTCTTTTTTGTGCTGGGCATAAACGTGTGATACAACACTGAGCTACACCCCTAGTCCTAGGTGGAGTTTCCCTTCTGTGCAGTGGAATGTCCATGTTGAGTTTAAGCCACAGTTTAGAGTTAGCAAGATACCCATTTAAATTTGAATTTATTTGCTGAGTCAGGGTCTGAGTTTAAGCCAAAGTTAAGGTTAGTAAGACGTCTACTTAAATTTATATTTTTTTCTTTTTGAGACAGGGTCTCATTCTGTAGCCCAGGCTGACTTGGGACTTGCTATATAGCCCAGGCTGGCCTCAACCTCCCAGTTCTCCTGCCTCAGCTTCCAAAGTGCTGGGATTATAGGCATGAGCCACCATACCCAGTTTGAAGTATTTTTTTGAAAAAGTAATTTTCACTTTTTTAAAGTAATGTTTTAAAATGTGTGTGTGTGTGTGTGTGTATATGTGTGTATTTATTTTAGTACTGGGGGTTGAACCCAGGGCTTTTGCCCTGAGCTGCATCCCCCAATCCATTTATTTATTTGTTTGTTTGTTTTTTTGTTTGTTTGTTTTTAAAACAAGGTCTTGCTAAATCACTAAATTGCACAGGCTGGGCTTGACCTCATGATCCTCCTGCCTCAGCCTCCCAGAGTGCTGAGATTACAGGCCCAGTGTCCAGATTACAGGCCTGTCACCATACCAGCAAAAAATGTGTTATATATGTACATCTCATGCAAGTATTTGGGATGTACACTAAAAAAAAATGATTTGTTTACCTGAAATTCCAGTTTAACTGGGAATCCTGTATTTTTATTGGCTAAATCTGGCAGCCCCTTCGAGGGAGGGAGGTTGTCTCTCTGCCTCAGCAGGTGCTGAGCTCGTAGCACACAGAGCTGTGCAGGGATCTGTGCACCCCGTGCCATCCCTCAGCCTGTGGCCTTGAGCAGTAGTGTGCAGTGTGCTGAAAAGCACCCAGTGTACTGTCCAGCTGCCGAGAAAGAAATGGAGTTTCCAAGATCAAGAGTTGAGACTAGGATTTCTTTCTGTCTCCCGCCACCCTTGCTGATATGGCTGATCAACCTGAATTCATTCCAGAGGGCTTCATGGGAATCCGTGACTACTGGGTCTCCGGAGAATCTTCTGAAGCCAGGCATGGTGATGCACGCCTGTGATCCCAGCATTCTGGAGGCTGAGGCAGGAGGATTGCCTTGAGTTTGAGGCCAGCTGGGCTACATAGTAATAAGTTCAAGGACAGCCTGAACTGTCTAGTGAGACCTTATCTAAAAAATAAAAACAAAAAAAATCTTCTGGAATGTGGGCTCTTCAGCTGTTCCTTCCCCTCACGTTCCCAGTTGCTTCCTGGTTTCTGTCTCTTTCTAGCCTTCTTCCCTTAATGATGGATTGCTTTTATTAGTTTGTTCTTTTTCCCATTTAAGACTTTGTGGGCACTGGAGAGCTTGTGCTGTCTTAAAGGAAAGCGTTCCTCTGCTTCAGTTCAAGCAATGATGAGCAGTTTAGGAAGCCTCGGTTTAAAGTGACTCAAGTGGATCTAAGAAAAAGATGTGTTGTAGCTGAGCATGGTGGTACACACCTGTAATCCCAGTGCTGGAGAAACTGAGGCAGGAAGATCACTGTGAGTTCCAGGCCAGCCTGGACTACATAGCGAGACCCTGTCTCGAGGAAAAAAAGCTCGTTAATTATCAGCCTCAAGTTATTCCCTAGTCCTTCAGCAAAGCACTGTAGCTAGAGAAGGAGGTTCTAGGCCTTTTAAATATTTTGTTTGTTTGTTTTTATTTTCTGTTTTTTGAGACAGGATCTTGCTAATGTAGCCCAGGCTGGTCTTGAACTCACAGAAAGCAACCCTCTCGCCTCAGCTTCCCAAGTGGTGCGTGTACAGGCATGCGCCACCGCACCCAACCCTTTTTATCTCTAAAAGTGTTAAAGTGTCAAAATCTCCTGAGCTTCTCTTATCCTTTGAATTCAAGTCTCTTGACCTCAAGTCCAGAGCACCTGAGAAAAGTCTTTCTCTGTAAAAAATCTGGGAAGTCTCTTTTCACACTGATTAGGAATTCAGGTCTTCTAGGTTCTTTGAGAAAAGTTGTTGGAAGGAAATCATAGGATATAAGGCATTGCATTAATTTATATAGGCCCCTTTCCTGTCTGGCCCCATCCCAACACCTGAGCCATAGAAAATTATGTAGATGAAGTTCTGCAGCCCAAAATTCTGAAATTTACCTTGCGCTGTGCACAGAATCATGGTCTTGTATCAATTAGGATATCAATTTAAAATTGCATATGGGTGTAAGTAACAAATGGCCCAAAAGCAGTGGCCTACCCCGGCATGGTGGTGCACACCTGTAAACACAGCTACTTGGGAAGCTGAGGCAGGGCAGTCACAAGTTCAAGGCCAGAAGTATATATTCAAGCCCAATTTGGGCAATTTAGCAAGACCCTGTCTCAAATATAAGTAAATAAATAGGGCTGGGGATGTAGCTCAGTAGTGGAGTGCATGCCTAGCATGTGTAAGCCCCTGGGGGACAAAGATCTACAGTACTTAGAAGTTTCACATGCCACACTGCTTCCATCTTATTGCTTAGCACCTAGTCCCATAGTCATAGGAAGCCGCAAGGGAGGCTTGGCTTGGCATCTCCTGGCTTGCTAGGAAGGATCATTTCTAAGGAGGAAGGGATAGTGCATGTTGGGAGGCAGCTAAGAGACTCTGCCCTGTCTGTACCGCGGCTCTTCTATCTTCTAGAAAAGCTGTCGGTCAGAAATGACCCTTAAAGCAGACCTAGGGCTCCTATGAGCAAGGAATGACCACACCCGCCTGTATCCCTTTGCTGTCTCACTTCCGCCCAATGTGATGTATGGAAAACTTTCTTTCCAATGTTGTGTTGCAGTCTTGCTAGCCTCCTGCAAAGGTATAATTTTGAGTATGCACATGTTTTGTCCAGAACCCAGATTTTCTTTTAAAAACACTAGTTACTCATTTCCCACTGGGCACATTTTAGGTGCAAGCCCTCATGTTTTACCTGGACCATTGGAATAGCCTTTCCACTGTCTTCCCACCTCTCGGTGTCACCCTCATCGCCATTGCCTCCCAGCAGTGGGGGACTTTTGACTCTTGTCAAAGTGAGTTTTGCTGATAACCTTGCTCAAAGCTAGTGCGTGCGATGGTTAATTTTGTGTGTCAACTTGGCCGGGCCACGTTGCCTGTGTACATGTCCAAACATTACCCTATGTGTTTCTGCAAGGGTATTTTGGCAAGATGTTTTTCAGAGACATTAGTGGTTCAATTGGTGGACTTTGTGTAAAGCAGCTTGCACTGGGGGGAGGGGTGTGTGACACAATTGACGAGAACAAGAGTGACTTCCGTCAAGCAAGAGTGACTTCCGTCAAGCAAGAGGAAATTCTACAGCAGATGCCTCAGGCTTGAACTGCAATGTCGGCTCTTTCCATCTTGCAGATTTAGGATTTGCCCATCTTTTTTCTTTTTCTTTTTTTTTTTTTTCCATCAGATGGGTAATATGCTGACGTTGTATGGCTTGAACATGTAGTCATCACGCTCAAGAACCAAAGGATCTGGACTTGCCAGCTCTCATGATCACACAGTCACTTCCTTAAAAATCAGTCTTGCCCTGTTCATACACGTCCTGTTGGTCTGTTCCCCTGGAGAGCCCTGGCTGACACAACACATTCTTCTGCCCGCAGTGCCAAGCCCAACACCCAGCGCAGTGTGCAAGGTTTTCACAACCTGGCCGGCTCTGTCCTCTCCCTGCCTCTCTGCTGCGCTTCAGTGTGTCCCTCCCGCCCGCCACTGCTCACGGTTGCCAGGGACTTCAGGCTTCACTCACAGCCTCTTGAGTAATTGCGGAAGATTTCGTATCATTGTCTATTCTGTTCCGCTTTCCTGTAGGGTTTTCCCTCCAGATGGACTCACTCTGTGATGGCAGTCATTAGCCACATGAGGTTACTTAACTATAACTTAACATGAAGTGAAACTATACATTTGGTTCTTCAGTCTTGCTAGCCAAACGTAGCTGATGGCTGCTATTTTGGGACAGTAGGAAGAAAGAACATTTCCACCAGTGCAGAAAGTCCTAGGACAATGCTGCTTCGCTTTTATGCACTGCCTTATTCAAAGGAAGGTACGAGTCACTGTAACTGCCGCAGACCCTTCCTGTACTCCCTCCCTAAGCTTTCCTTCAGTTCTGCTTCTTTGAGAATGTGGTGACAGTTACGGATCTCTGAAACAGACGTATAACACACAAGGATGCATACATTATAAACAGAGCTCCAAGGTATTCATCAGCTCCTTTTGATGTCACACACGTCCTGTAGGTTAGTACCCACGAGCTAATGCTGTGCACCACAGCCAGTGTTTCCACACTGCTCTCTGTGCCTGTTCTAAGCGTTTTGTGTGTATTCCTTCTTCCTCAGACCAATTCCATGAGGTGGGCTCTGTCAACTGCATTTTGCAAATGGAGAAACTGAGGCCCAGAGAAATACAGTAAAATGTGCAGGGTCACCCAGCTCCCTAGTGGCCTGGCCAGGACCTGCCCTAGGCATCCTTTGTCCTGATCTGTCCCTAGCCTCTAAACGGAGCAAAGAACTCTGCCCTGGAGTGTGAGCATCTTGAGGGTGGAAATTACATCATGTCCTTTCTGCATCTTTTTGATGCCTGGTGCAAGAGAAAGGTGGAATGAATACTGGTTATAAGGTGCCTAGAATTGAGAGTTACAAAGTCCCAAGGCATAACAACCTCAGCCTGGACACTTTGGGATTCCTCCCTGTGACCATCTTATCCTTTCATCCCTTCATTCCACTGACTCTAGTTCATTCCTCCTTTATCAGAAGAGAGGTGTCTGGCTCCTGGGATCTGCTGAGCTTGCTGATGCCCGGTGGGAAGGAGGGGAGCTGCCAGGAGCCTGGGCATGCACAAGAGCCCCTGCCACACCTGGGGCTCGCCGCACCTCCCCAGGGAGAGGACCCAGCTGCTGGCCCAGCCCCATCACAAGGCTGTCCTGTCTGGTCCACAGATCCTCAGGTGGCTGACATGGTGTGGCTTCAGTGGTTTTAGTGAGTCGCTTGTTCCTTGTTGCGTGTACAAGACAACAAATAGTGACAGGTGACCCTGGGTGGTCTGAAAGCTGGGAGCCAGGGTCTCTGGCTGTAAAAGGGCTTGGAATGGCATGTGAAAAAATAATTTGCCATGACCCAAATAATGTTACACAGTTATCTTTTGGGTTTTTGTTTATTTAAAATGGGATAGGGTTTTCCTATGTAGTTCAGGCTGACCTTGAGCTCACTGTATAATCTAAATTGGCCTCAAAGTCATGACAGTCCTCTTGTCTCAGCTTCCCATGTGCTGGGATTACAGGCATGCACTGCCACACCCAGCTGCTATACAACTTTCAATGCAGTTTTTTTTTTTTTCATATACACTGTTTTATGATGTGGCAAGCAGAAACCTGGTCCTGTGAGTTCAGAGAGGGAAAAATTTCCCTCAGGCCTGGGTTATGTATTAATCAATTTGGAAAGGGATGAGGTAGTAGACTGGAGGGGAATTGGCTGGATTTTTTTTTTTTTCCAGTACTGGGGATTGAACACAGAAGGTGCTGAGGTACATCCCCAGCCTTTTATTTATTTACTTACTTGCTTTTTTTGAGACAGGGGTCTTGCTAAGTTGCCCAGGCTCACCTAGAACCTGCAGTCCTCCTGCCTCAGCCTTCCCAATAGCTGGGATTAAAGGTGCGTGCCACCCGCCCAGCTCACTAGCAAGATTTTGAGAGAGTGGTGTTTGCACACCATGACTTAGTGTGTACAGTTTGATTGGGGATTTGCTGAGAGGAGTTTATGCAACCATGTTAATGGACATTTCCAAGGGTAAATATACCCAGAGAGACATTAATCTAATTGGTGAGTCACAGGAGGAAAAAAAGATCACAAATGCCTTAAAACGATCGACCACATGCGACTTATTTGCAGTGTATTTGTCCCCTAGCTGTGTACCTTAATTAAACAAATACTCTTAAAATTTGCAGTATGCTGACTGCTGTGCTTGGTATGGGAAGTAAAAACTCAGCCACACAGTTCAGCTTTCATGAGGCTTCCCCGGTCACGAGGGGAGACCTGGCTATGAAGAGTGGGTAGCATTCCACCTGCTCTACAGCAAGGAGAGAGCTATGACCATAGCACGTTGGCCCTGAGGGTTCAGGGCACCAACCAGGGGTGTTGCCTTATCTAGCATGCATTGCAGTCCCTGGACCAGAGTTGTCCCGTTTTCTCTCCTCCTGATCTCCGCTCACACCCCCACAGCCAAGGAGAGAATGCCAGGAGCTTCCGTGCTGCAGAGTGAGTTGGTAATCACAGAGGCCCCTTTGTTTAGAATGGCGCATCCTGTCCCTCTGCTAATGCAGCCCCTTGGAAGGGAAGCTGAGGGCCTCCCAGCTGTGCGAGGCGCTGGCTGGCAGGAGGCGACTGATGGCCAGTATGGAGAAATTCTCCAGTTCCAGGCTCCCTGAGGACCCCAGCCCTGCAGCACAGGGGCCACCCACAGTTACTCCCTTCTGTCGTGTCTTTGGGTATTTCTTGTCTAACAGGCATGAGAAATGTTGAGGACTTTTTAAACCTGTTTTTTCAGTTGTGTTGGAAAATAGTCTCCAAATGGAGGTGAGCAGAGCACAGTGGTAGCTCGTGAAAGTTTGGCGTGTGGTGTGTCCAGCCAAGTGGGCAGGTGGTAAGGACTGGTGGTGCTCTGGCCTGTCACAGCTGCTGCTTTTCTCTGCTTCTCTGTGACATGCTTAATTGCTTGTCCTCATAACCTTGGATTTGTCAGCAGTCTGGAATATGACTTGAAGGAGTTTGGGGTCATTATTGCTTTGGAAATGGTGGTGGCCGGTGAACCAGATGGTTAGTCTTTCTGTGTCAGCAGAGCCTGCTTGTGGGCTCCTTAACAAAATGGTGGATAAGGGCTCTGGATTGTTCTGTCTAGACTGACCTGCATGTGGCGTGGGGTAGGGACCGTAACAAAAGTACCCAGGAAGATCGCTTGGAGGGACCTGGGTTCATCTGTGTGCAAGGTGTTGTGGGTTGGTAAACCTCACTTCCTGCTTTCTCAAAGCATTTGTTCTGCAAACTCTCCTGTGCTTGCCTGCTGTTGGGCAGTGCAGGGCTGTCTTTGAGTGAGTTGTCTATCAAGTACTTGGAAATTTAAAACTCAATGAGAGTTCAAAAAGGAGAAGTGGTAAGTCTAGGACAGGGCCATTTACTCTGAGGAAGAGGCTGAGGATGATAAGAACTTTTTAAAACAACGTAAGAAGATATGATTGTTCAGCGTGTGAGTCCAGGCTGTGGTAGTACAGATGATGGGATATTTGAAATGGGTTTTATTTTATTTTTTGAGATAAGGTCTTGCTGTTAGACTAGCCTTGAACTCACTGTGGAGCCCAGGCTGACCTTAGGCAATCCTCCTGCCTCAGCCTCCCGAGTGCTGGGATTACAGGCGTGTTCAACCAGGTCCAGCTGTGAACTGGGTTTTAAAGGATGAATAGGGTTCCCTTAGGTAGAGACAAGGAGGAAGTACATGTGTAAAAGGAACCGGCATGTGTACGAGCAGGGAGTGAGTAATTGGTCTCACTGGGTGGCGGAGAAGTGAGAATCTGTGTTGTGGCCTGATCTTGTTTGGGGTTTGGAGTGTGCTTGTTAGATGAGTGTTATGCACATTAGAAAGATTATCAGGTATCCTAAGTGCAATTTATGAGACTCAATTTAAACCATATGGCGTATAAATTGGCCACGTGAGATTGGAAGTGGGAGAGCAGTTAGAAAGCTTTAATCATAATCCAGGTAAGAACTGGAGCCAGGTATGCCTGGAGGGGTTATTTCATTTATTTAGGTTTTTTGAGACAGGGTCTCACTATGTAGCCCAGGCTACCCTCAAACTTGCAACAATCCTCCTGCCTCAGCCTCCTGAGTACAGGGATTATAGGCATGCACCACCGTGCCTGGCTTTCTGCAGAGGTTTTGAGAGCTCATTTGTTCATGGGAACTGAGCTGGGGGTGGGGAGGAGCTGGACAGGGCCAAGCAGGGGGAGCAGATGGGGTGTGGAGCTCACTGAACTGAGGGCAGCAGCCCACTGGGCTCTGTGCTAGTTTCTCATCAGGACCTAGCAGCAGTGTGGTAGACCTCACCATTGGTGATAGAGGAGCATAGGGCCTGGTCCAGGCACTTACTCTGCAGGTCCCCAGAGCAAGGCTCCCTGGGTGTGAGCCAAGTCTCCTTCCTGTCTGGTCACTGACTTCTTTGGGCATGAAATGGGTATAGCAGCGCTGCAGGCTAGATTTAAGGTTAGTGCCAGGCAGATGGAAAGAACTAATAATACCCTGTCCTTCCTCCTTTATCCCCCTCCATCAGTGCAGGGCGTGGCGGGGGTTGGTTCACTCGCTGCCTGTGGCTCTCCTGGAAAGTGCTCCTGTGACCACTGGCTTTGGCAGATTCCCATATTTTTTTTTCTTCTGTTTCCTGCAGGGACAGAACAAGAACTGAGGGCTTTAAATTGTAGCCGAAGGGGCCAAGGGTGCGTTGGCTGTTGACAGGTTATTGGGAGATGTGTAGGGCCCATATAGTGTATCTTATTTACGATTGCACATGGGCACAGCTCTTCCAGTCTGGTGAACACAGATGTTGTTTGGGCAACATTTTGGCTCTTGAGTTCCCTCATTGCCCATTTTACAGGTATTTTATTGTGTTTGGTTTATTTATTCCTTTACATATCTAAAATTTTACCTTAATGAGGATAGCCTTTGGCAAATATTTTTGATTTCCCCATTCTTTTAGAGAGTAGCTTTGGAGGAAGGCAGGTTTAGCACTGAGCTACATCTCCATCCCTTTTTTATTTTTATTTTGAGACAAGATCTTGTTGAGTTGCCCAGGCTGGGCTGGAACTTGTGATCCTCCTGCCTCAACCTCCCAGAATGCATACACTACCATGCCCAACTCTTAAATTAATAATAGTTGTTGAATATTATCCATTATGCAGTTCTTTTTCAAATATCCTCAGTTTTACTGATTTTTCTTGTGGGGGGTTGGAGGTGGAACTCAGGACCTTGCACTTGCTAGGCAAGCACTCTAGCACTGAGCTAAATCCCCAACCCCTCAAATGTCCTCAGTTTTAAAAGTGTGTTCTTAGGACAATTGGTTTAAACTTGGAGTTCTTTAACATCTAACATCATCGTTCATAATAAAGTTTTACTGAGAAATGCTAAATGACAAGATAGCTTTGGTTACATGTGTGTGGGTGGAAGATGTGAGCTTTCTTCTACAAAATCACCAAATCTTTTTGCCTGTAGCATCTGACTGTTAGCAGATGTTACTTTTTGATTTGATAAATAGTTTGAACCTCTTCCCATTTCCTTGAAATTGTGCTCTTGCTTAACCCAGTGACAGTTTTAAGTTTAAAGAAAGACCTGTATGGTAAGTAGCAAAGTGGTAGTTGATTAAGAAGCGCATCTAGACGCAATTTTGGGTAAGGTCTTTATGGGAAAAGATGCAAACATAAAATGAAGATAGCAAATGCAAAGTTGCTGGCTGGCTGGCTGGCCTGCTGACTCACGACTTGAATAGGTCTCGTGTAAATGCTGCTTTAGGGACCTTCCTTATGAGAGCCTCCTGTAATGATGTTAGTTGTCAGTGCTACAACCAAGGCTTCCTGGGTGCTATCCGAGCCTTTTGCCTTCCAATCTGAGAAGTTTAGTGACTTGTTCAAGGTTGTAGACCCAAAACAACGGTTGTTGTTGGTGCCGGAATGTGCCTGTTCCTCCTAGTTCTCTGGACACAGGCTGCTGCCTTATAGTGCCCTATTGTCCTGGCAGATCAAGGCCAGCTCTGTGCAAGGCTTTGGAATGTGTCTTTGTTGGCATTCTGATGTAGTGAGAGCGGGGCTCCCTGGGCACTGGAGAGCCACCAGGGGCTGTTCATCTGTGTGGTCCGGTGGGAGATGTGGGCATTTCTTCTCACTGTCTTGAGGTAGGGGGCTGACCCTGCAGAGGCTGAACCCAGGGAAGGGGAGCAGCCGGCACCCAGCTTCTCCACTGGAAAAGAGCAGGACTCAAAGGTCAGAGCTTTGCAAGGGCATCTGATGCCTCCAGGTCCTTGATTCTCTGGCGGTGGCTAGGGTAGAGGATGCTATTCCTGGCTCCATATCCCAGCTCCTTATCTACCCACCTCTCTGCATCCTTCTCATCAGAGACCAGCAGCTACTCATTGGCCTCAAAGGACTGTCACGAAGCGTAATTACAGAGCACATGGATTCTGCCCAAGTGCAGTGTTCTAGTTCTTCCTGCCCTCTGACATAAAGCAGTATTCGCTACCTCCTCAAAGTGTCAGTGACGACGGGGCCATCTGTTAGGGCCTAGGTCTGCATTGTGCACCCCAGTGGAAGGGTAAAATGGCTTCCTTAGTTGTGTGTGTGTGTGTGTGTGTGTGTGTGTGTGTGTGTTTGCCTGCCTGCCTGCCTGCCTGTCTGTCTTTTAAACCTTGAGACCAGGAGACACTTGATGCTTCATGTATTCTGGCAATAATACTGGGAACAGATGTGCAAGGAGGCAGGTGTAGCCCTCTGACCTTGGGCAAACCAAGCATAGCAGAGGAGCTCTGAGTCAGCACACACTTGAGGATGTCAGAAGTGGGAGCCATGGCACGTGTGCGGGGACAGAGAGAGTGAACGATCAGATGTTGTGATTGGGTGTGTAGCTGCAGGCAAAAAGCAAGGTGACCTGGATTGGGGGTAGATGAATACCCAGACTGCTCTCTTTGAACAGGCCGTTCTGCTTGTTAGACTCCTGAGTTTTAGTCTATAAAAAGAAACTGTATTATACATCATTTCTATCTCCTTGAGTCTAAAGACCCACGACTGATTCTGTAGGTCAGAGGTCTGTGTTTGGTGGGACCTCTGGGTTGTGGTTGGCTAGGCCTTCACTTTGGGCACTGCTGTCTGTCTCCTGGCTCAGGCCCTGGCTCAGGCCCTGCCACATGCCCAGCCCGCGCTCTTGCCATTCGGTAGCTAGGATGATGCTCCAGCCTGACAGCATGAGCTGGAGAGCAGGAGGAAGCCCGAGGAGGAACGTGGGTGTACCCTTCTGGCTAGGGTGGGTGGAAGGAGACTCTGCATCTGTTGTGTCCCTGAAGCAACAGGAAGGATTTGATCTGGGATGTGTTGTTCCCCGAGGCCCTGCCACGTGTGGCTGGCAGGCCGTGCAAGCTGCCAGTCTTCCGAAGGGGATAGAGGTGAGAGAGGGAATCATGAAAATGGGCAGGCTGACCAGCTTTGACCCCCTGATTTGAATTAAATTGCACTCTGTGCCCTGAGGAGGCATGAGGCGGGGCTCCCTCTACATGAAACTTTTAGGTGAATTGGGGAAATTCGGAAAGGGCAGAGGGTGCCTTTCTTAGTTACTTTTCTCTCATTGCTGAGACAAAATACCTGACACCCAAAGTTAGGGGGAGAAGGGTTTATTTGGCTCAGTTTGTAGAGGTTTCAGTCCACAGTCAGCTGGGTCCAAGGCAGGGTAGCATGACAGACAGGCAGAAGGCAGCAAGGTAAGCAAGGGATGCAAGCAAGGGGGTAAGCAAGCCTCTTTCTGTCCCTTATATTTTATCTAGACTACCTGGCTTTAGGGTGGGTAGCACTCCCACCCTTAATCCTAATACCCTTAATCCTAGCATCGCATCCTTGATCCCAGCAGAACTATGCCAAACCCATCAGTGGACTAATTTAATAATCACACACTGTAGATCTAGCCCCAGCTATGATCATGTGAGGCTTTTGGGGGCACATCTACACACAAACCATAACAGTGCCACCCTATTGCAAAGGGACAAGTGCTGCATGAGTGCAACAGGCAGCCCTTTGGCGTGGTTCAGTTGTGTGTGCCATGACCAGAGGGGAGTTGCAGGCCCTTGTCTAGCACTAAAGATGAATAGAGGTGGACTCAATGCCGGATGGACCTCCCCTCTTTCCCCAAGTGAAACATTTGAGTCAAACTTATTCCTGGTCAGTCAGAGGCCCTACGTGTCTGTGGGAGCAGAGATTATCCTGCCAGAAACTGGATCCAAAATTTCAAATACATACAAATTCAAGAAAAATATAATGAAGCCCCATATATTTATCATTCAGCTTCTATAGTTACCACACTCTAGTGAGTCCTATTTCTTCTCTTTACACACCCCACCCCTGGCTCTCCCTTTTCATTTATAGCTGTGTTTTGAAGCGAGTAATAGGTTTTTAATTTTAAATAGCTCATATTTAACCTCAGGACAGAGGAAAACTGTTTGACCTTTGCCTTTCTGGCTAGACCCAAGAGGCCCCTTTGACACTGTGATGTATTACAGCTGTGCGGCCATGTGCTAATACAGCCGCAGGCCCTGTGGCTCTTCACCCTATTCAGGGTTGAACAGTTCTATTTCTCTAAGAATAAATACACACCATGGATCTTTTATTTAGTTTATAATATATATTTTTGGGAGAAATAAACTACATATTAAACTGGTAATAGCTCAGAGACTGTACATGCTAACCTTTGGGACTGAGTAAAACAAATGATGTCTCTCATGTTTGACAGTTTTTGGACCTGTAAAAAACTGATCCAGAGCTGAGGGGATAGCTCAGTGGTAGATGGTTTGCCTACTATGTTTGAGGCCCTGGGTTCAATCCCCAGCACTGCCAAAACAAAACAAAAAACTGGTCCAGGAAAATTGAGTTAGATGAAAAGAGTGAAAAGCATTGTGACCCAAGTTAGTAAAGTTTGATATGGATACAACTTGCTGCCTCCTGCCAAGCAGGGTGGTTATCAAGGCATTGGGGTGCTGGGGACTCCTTCCAGAGATTCTTTCTAGGTTCTTGCCCTGAATAAAGAGTTGGGCAAGACGAGTACAAAAGGTAGTGAGGCTTTATTTTAAAGGCAGGAAAAGAAGTACATTCTGCAGGGTAAGAGCAGACTACTGGAAGAGAGAGCTCACAGTGGCCACCAGCTTAATAGCCACTGCCTTTTATTTCCCACTCCTCAGACTGAGGTCAGATCTAGGCTGTCCTATCAAAAACCTGCTTGAGTTCTTGCGAGAAGAATTGAAGATAGCACTCTCTGATTGGTACAGGGCTTGGGCACTTATGCTCTGGATCTCTGATTGACAGCTCACACCCCGTTTCCCAGCTGCCTGGGCACACCCTGATCTTCTGCCTCAGGGTTCCTGCTGGTCTGTCACTGGTGTAGCCTCTGCTTCCCCCAGGCTGCCATCTGTATGTTCCTCTTTAGAATAAAGTGGGGTCTGCCTCTTCCCAGTCCATGCACAGGTCTCCGGGGGTTTCCTGAAGCCTTTCGTTGCTTCATGATTGCTCTGACTGGGCACTAAGGGATGTGTCCACGTTGAGCCCACTTGTTCCTAACTCAGCCCTGGAGAATCCCTTTGGGTTTCAAGTGTGAAGGCATTTAGGGAGTGGCGAAAGCCTGTGCCCCGAGTGGAGGTGTGATAGAGAAAGTTCAATGCCCTGTATTTTACTTGCCTCCTTGTTCTCCAATCAGTGGAATCTAAGTTGTCCCATAAAGCAGTGACAACACATGTTGGGAAATAGAGAAGGCTAAGCTCAGGGAGGACATGAAGACTTTTGGGATCAGCTTCACTAACCTTGCCAGCTGGCCCCTGGCTGACTGAGCTTGGCTGTTAGAGTGGTGGGTCCATTCCGCCCTGCCCCTCTACCTGCATCTCTTCTCCTCTCTTCCCTACCCATCCTGATCCGTGCGGCAGTGGCCAGTGTGGCCTTGATTAGGGTGGAGAAGTAAGTAAGGCCAGGCTCAGTTTGATAGGTACTGTTTTGTCAGGGGCTTGTAGCCCCAGCATGTGGTACTTGATAGAAATTCAGGGTGAAGACTCTGGGTCAGGATTTGAGTCTTGACTCCATCCTTGATAGCTGTGTGATCTTGGGCAATTTATTTAACCATTATGAGTCTTGGATCTGTTGTAAAACAGGGATGCGAATTAACTGCCCTCTTAGGTCTATTTTGAGGTTTTATTTTATTTTTATTTAGTTAGTGTTTTCAGATAGGGTCTTCTGAGTAGTTCTGGCTGACCTTGAACTCACTATGTAACCCAGGCTGGCCTGGAACTCCTGGAAATCCTCCTACCTCAGCCTCCCCAGTGCTGGGATTACAGGCGTGCACCACCACTCTTGGCTATATTTTGAGATTTAAATGAGGCACAGTATTCAGAATGCCCTATATACATCACTTGACACAGAATTAATGTTCAAATAGTAATTGATTATTTTCTTTTTCCTAACCATCGGTATCCAGACTTGTGGATTTGTCGGTCAGACATTGCATTAGCCTGGTCTCTGGGCTCTCTTGATGGTTTGGAGTCAGGCCCTGCTAGAGCACTGCTTTGGGCAGCCTTTCCAGTGTCCAGAGCTGACTAGCTGATGTGTTAGTGAGACCTTCGTGGGGCTTTAGGATAGGAGCCACAGGTGGGAGGCAGCAGTCTTGGGTAGTCTTGGGCCCCTGGGCGGTCCTCCTTGCTCTGTCTTGTGGACAGGCACATTGCCACTTGTTCAGTGATGATGTCAGTGCCAGCTGTCAGAAACTGCATGCCCTTAGAGAGCAGAACTGGTGCCCTTAGACCAGGGGCCAGGGGCTCAGGTCCCACAAAATAGCTAGCTGTATGATACTAGCAAGTGGCCTCACTAATCAGGACCCTCCTAGGAAAAATGAGGGGCTGGAACTGGGCAGTGTGTTAGCTTCCTTCCACCTGGGACTTCTGCTGTACTTGGTGTAAATGTCTGGCACTCTTGTTCCAGAGAGTATTTATGAGCTAGAGTGGATGCGGAATCATAGAGGCCAGACCCCTTCTCCTAGAGAGTCTCAGCAGTAGCGACCTCTCTGCCCCACCTTTGTCAATAACACTCTGTGAACACCCCTTCTCCTCCCCTCCCAGCTATTCTGGGACCTGCCTGAGCCCCTGGCCCCTGATCTAAGGGCACCAGTTCTGCTGTCTCCTCTTGCCTCCCTCTTCTTTCTCTCTCTCACCTCCCTTCTTTTCTCTTTCTTTCATTGCATTAGAAATTGAACTCAGGACTTTCACAGCAAGCTGTGTCCCCACCCCATAATTTTTGTATTTTTATTTTGACACAGAGTCTCACTGAATTACCCAGGCTGGACTCCAACTGTGATCCTCCTGCCTCAGCCTCCTAGAATGGTGGGATTACAGGCATGCTGGGCTGGCCCCATGCATTTCTGAGTGCTTCCCAGTCACACTTGACTTGGACCGTCTATAATGAAGGGCACTTACCAGATCCTTTCATGAGCAGTCTTTGACATTTCTCTCCATGGAGTTGTTTCCATGAAAGCTCTTAGTGTCTGTGAGTCACTGAGATATTTAAATCTTTTGTGTTGCACTCCACCTCAGACCACATTCTGCTGTCATCTCCTCTCTGGGAGTGTTGTGTGCAACCTCATCCCTTCTGTGGGCTCTCTGGGCCTCTCTGCATGCACCAGCGTGTGACTTGTGCACACCATGGGACCTGGGCCCAGAGCTCTTACTGCAGTTACCAGGGCCTGAGTCCTTGTTTCAGGTCTGCAGGTTAAATTTAGTGGTCATGCAAGATTTCTAAGTGTCATCTTTCACACAGCCGCAAGCACTGGACAGCCAGCGCTCTCTGGGCTTGTCAGATTCACTTATGCCTTTCGTGGTCCTGTGTCGGTTATGACCCTGAGAAGCCATCTCCTGTAAAACCCCCATTGCTGAGGCATGAGGGGAAACTCTCGGGAGCCTCCATGTTTCTGTGACCCAGCCTGATGTCTGCTACCCTCCTCCTGTGAGGAATCTCCCTTAAGGGATACCTCACAGCTTACTCTGTCCCTGCCTCCCACTCCCATGACACTTCACACCTCTGTCACTTGTCACCGTCTGCCTTGTATTAGAGTTGATAGTAACTTGGAGCCCCTTGTGTAGATGTGGGCTCCTTTCTCCCAGAGCTGGGCCGCCAGCAGACACTAACTAAATGCTGAATGGACTCTGTCCTGCTGGCTCCCTCCTGTCATGTGCTCCTGCCTGCTCCTTCCTCATGGATGTAGTTTTAGAAAATGTTTTATAAAATGTGATCTCCAACATGTACCTCAAAACTTCCCAAGTCTGTCCCATTACCCTGTTCTGAAGCTGCTCTGCATGTTTGGGTCTTTGTTACAGCAACACCTTGCTCCTTACTATAGTGTCTGCCCTCATCTACACAGACTGCTGTAAACACAGACCGTGCAGCCCAGGCTGGGACACTGTTTCTCACAGCTCTGGAGGCTGGGAAGCCCAAGGTGCTGGCAGCACTGTGCAGTGCAGGCTCTCTTGCGGCTGGCAGATGGCTGCCTCTGCACTGTGTGCTCACACGGCCGATCTTTGGCACCAGTGAGTAGACGCGTAAGAGACCTCTCCTCCTCTTATGATGGCATTAATGAGGGCCTACTCGAACCCCGCTTACCTCCCAAGGGCCTCATCTCCCAGTACAGTCTCACTGGGTGCTGGTGCTTCAGTATGTAAATATTTCGTGGTCACAAACATTTGGTCTATGATAGGGGCCTCCTGGAAGCCTCCCTCCCTGACCATTTACTGCTTGTCAGCTGTGGCTTCGTCATGGTGCCCATGGCTGAACCCTGACACTTAAAGGCTCTGTGCCCAAGGGAAATGGGGAAGAGGGCAGTGGGTGCAGGACACATGCCCAGCGCTGACCCGAATGATCAGATGACTGAGTAGGGGATGGGAGATGTGCAGCCTGGTGACTCAACCCTCCTGTTAGTTGGGCTGTGACATGTGATATGACAAGGCAAGTGTGCTTCTGTGCCATGTCACAGGAAAGACGGAGTCCTGTGGTCATGTCACACACCGGCCAGGAGTTGGGTGGAGAACATGCTGGGAAAGGCTGCTGCAGGCAGGCCTCATCCTCCCTCTTTGTGGAGGTGTGACATGTTATGGGATGCGATGTCATGGTGCAGCAGCCACATTTCAGAGGAACCCCCAGGGGCAGCCTTTTTCTGGTCTGAAGAAGAGGTAGGAGTCCTAGGCAAAGAGTTTACTCTTCAGTGTTGCTGAAGTGAAATTCTGAGATTCCCTAAAAATCAAACACAAATACAGATCCTGTTTTAGAAATTGTTAGGCTCCTGCGCGATGACTGCAGTTGTGTCCTGCACTTTGTTCGAGGCTGGAGGGTGACTGTCCTCAGGAGAAGAACCAGGGATAGCCCAGGGCCCAGGTCGGAGGTAGCTCTGCTGCTGAGCATGTGCTGTGCCATCTGCTTGCTTCTTTGAGTGTCGGTCACTTCTAGCAAGAGCAGGCACCATCTCCATTGTATAGCTGGGGCGTGCCGGGGAGGACGCAGGTAGCCAGTTCCAGGGCCACATGGCAGAGCCACAGCAGGCAGGTCCCTGGGCTGCTTGGTGGGAGGGTTAGTCTGGCATTTATTCAAGATCTCCACTCTTGATTCCTTTTTTTTTTTTTTTTTGGTCCTGGGAATCGAACTCAGGGCCTTGTGCCTACAAGGCAAGTACTCTAACCACTGTGCTAAATCCCCAGCCCCTCTTTTTAAAACATTTGTTCCAAGCTTTGTCCAATCTCCTGCGGATACTAATATGTCTCATAAAATGTCTTCAGAGCCCCAGATGTGTCCTCCACCCCACCCTGCCTCTGCCAGTTGTCCCTGGCCTTCTGTCCCAGCTCAGGATCAACCAACCTCCTTTTAGAAGCCTTTCTTTGTTCCCTCTGTTGGAAGTTATTTCTCCATATTCCCTGACTGGATTTCCCTCCCTCCTGGGGTGCCTGGATTTGCTGCCCAGTTTTGAGAAGGCCTGCCCCTTCTGTGTGTGTGTGGGGCTCAATCCCCGGAGCAGAAGCACTGCCTGAGGGTTGGAACTGGGGCCACTGCCCAGACACAGTGACTGTGCAGTGGGGTGGAAGTGGTGGGGTCTCCCGCTGTGCTGTTTCTTGCCCCAGAGGCTACTACTGTGCCTCAAGCCTCTGAGCCTTTATTCCCCTTTGACTTTCTTCCCCGAGCTTGTCCTCAGCCTGCAGGTTTCTGAAAACTTCCTCTAAGTCATGTGAGGCTCTCTCTGGGGAAGGGCGGGGCCCTCACTTTCTGAGTCCCAGGGGCTGTCCCCTGAGTGCCCTACAGGGCTTGTGTAACTGATTTAGGGATCTGGCTAAGGGGTGGGGGGGTCCTCAGTGGGTCTGCATTTGATGGCAGCTTGTGCTTGCTGGGGTGGTGAATTCAAGGCGAGCCTGCAGAGTGGGGTGGCCTTCACGTCTTGCTGCCGATTTCCAGTGCAGTCACACAGTTGTAGGTCATATGGCTCACGCCTGAGAGGGGCCTACTGTCCAAAAGAAATGGAATGTTAGTCACCTACGTAATTTTAACTTTCCTGGTAGTCACAGTAGAAAAGTAAAAGGAAATAGATGACATTAATTTTAATCTTTTATTTAGCCTAGTATTTACCAAATATTATTTCATTGTGCAATTGACATAAAAATTGCTAATGAGGCTGGACATTGGTGGCACTTGCCTATAATCCCAGCACTCTGGGAAGCTGAGACAGGAGGGTCAAAGTTGGTTTAAGCCCCGCCTGGGCAATTTACCAAGACCCTGTTTCAAAAAGTAAAGAAGGAACGGGATTTAGCTCAGTGTAAAGGCCCTGGGTTCAATTGCCCCTATGAAAGAAAGGAAGGAGGGAAGAAAGGAAAAGAAAGCAATCTAATGAAATATTTAACAATCTTTTTTGTACTGAGTCCTTAAAATTAGGGATTTTTTTACACAGTTTGGATTAATCCTATTTCAGATGCTCGAGAGCCACATGTGGCGGGTCGGAGCTCTAGATGAGTGGTCAGCTCCAGTTTTTGTCAGTGCTCTTTAAAAGTGGGGACTGTGCTCTTACAGTCAGGCACTGTCTGGTCTGGGTCTGCTTCTGACTGCTTGGGATCCTGGAAGCATGTGCGCTCTCTGGCTGGCTGCCCACCTACAGGAGAGAATGATGCCCTTAGGCCACTTCTCCAGGCCCTTTCTGGTTCTGACAGGCCACGCCTTGCTGTTGGCTCTGGATAGGGAAGGTATTGAGGACTGCTGTGTCCCCACCGTGGTCGCTTTAGAGAGCCAGGGCCTCTGAAAAAGGCCACAGCGGCTATACCTATTGCCATCTTGGAATGCAACTGAGGGCTGATATGTCTGCTTATACTGTTGGATCCCAGACCGTGAAGATGGTCTTCTCTGGTGTCTGCTCCCTATCAGGCGCCTGTTACCCTGCCCTGCGTTACGGGCCCTGCAGGCCCCAGCCTATCTCAGCAGTGGAGAGGCAGAGGGGCCTCGGGATGCTCATCTTTGGGAGGCGTGGTGGGCGGGGAGTCATTGCCTGGGCCTCACGAGGGTTCTTTGTCATGCAGGCTCAGCTCGAAGCTCAGAAAGCCACACAGGACTTCCAGAGGGCCACCGAGGTACTCCGCGCCGCCAAGGAGACCATCTCCCTGGCTGAGCAGAGGCTGCTGGAGGATGACAAGCGGCAGTTCGACTCGGCCTGGCAGGAGATGCTGAACCATGCCACGCAGAGGGTAGGGGGCAGAGCTGTATGTGCCTGTGGAGTGTTGGGACTGTGTGCCTGTGCGTGCAGTGGTCCGCCAGCACAGGTAACAGACCACAGTGCCACTCCGGAACAGTCACAGATTGTCTTCTCCATGTGGTCTCTTGGCTAGGCCAGCACTAAACCATATTCAGGTGACAGTCACCCAGTAGCCTGGGGGCTGCTCCTTCACTGTACTGCCTGAGGCCTTGACAGTGGGCTTCCCAGAGGGACCAGGCTGTTCTCCAGGGTCTGTCTGGGTTGGGAATCCCAGGGGAGGTGGCGACCGACAATCTCAGCCATGCTGGATCTGCCTGCAGGGTTGTGTGCTGGTGGGGGAGTGGGGACTGTGATAGGTTACAGCAGAATCAAGTGGATGCTCAGGCCTGGCCTTCCAGGGTGAGGCTGGGATTTGGGAAGTCAGTGTGGAGTAGGGAGTGGACTTCGGATAATCTTTAGAGAGTATTTGACTTCCTGAGTCCTGTGATGCTGTTGTGTCTCTTTACTGTTGTCCAGGACTTCTCTGGTCCCATTGCTCAAAATCAGAAGTGATACTGTCTTAGTCTGTTCGGCCTCTTATTACCAAACACCATAAATGCAGTGGCTTATAAACAACAGAAATTTACTTCTCACAGTTCTGGGAGCTGAGGAGTTCAAGATCAAAGCTCTGGTAGATGTGTTACCTGTGAGGACCTGTTTTCTGGTTCCTGTAGGGCTGACTTTCTCCGTGTCTTCACTGCGGAGGGGTGAATAAAAACTCCTTAGCCTCTGTTACAAGGGCACTAGTGCTCCCCTCAGGACTTAATCTCTTCCCCAAGGCCCACCTCTTGTTTTGTTTTTTTTTTGTTATGTTTTTGAGACAGGGTCTTGCTATATACACCAGGCTGGCCTTGAACTGGCAACAGTTTTACAGCCTCAGCCTCCCAAGCGCTGGGATTACAGATGTGCGCCACTATGCCTGCCTCCCAAGGCCCACCTCTTAATACCTTCCCATAGGGGTCCTCACGTTAACATAGGGATGGGGGGGGTGGGCATTTGGACCTTAGGAAACAGGGACAGGTGCGTGGCTCAGTGGGACTTCGTTATCCCTACCCAACACTACTGGGTTTGCCTAGGGTCACACAGCATACTCCTGGACACCATTCCCCTCTTCTAGGTGTGGCTCCCAGGCTTCTCGTGGGATGTCCAGCCTATGTAGTCTGGGTCCATCTTGCCGCTTTCAGAAGCAAGGTGAGAGCGTGCTGCATGGTGGACCAGAGGGCTTGGCTCACATGGCTGTAGCAGCTCTGGGTCTGGTGACTGCTTGAGAGCCTGACTATAGGGCTGGAATAGAAAAGTCAAGAGTTGATCCAATGGCCTCTCTCCTTTCTTTTCTTCAGTTTTATCAGTACGTGTTTGCAGTTCATGGTGATTACATTTCTCATGGGAAGTTGGTACATGTACACATCTTGATTCTTGTTTTCATCCTCTTCCCCACCTCCCTCTATCTCTTGATTCCCTTTCCTTTTGTAAAAGATCTGTCTCCTTTTCTCCTATTATCTTTTATCTTGCTCTTTATTTATATTTTGGATTTCTCTTGGCCTTTCCCTTTTCAATGTCACCTGCCACAGCAGCTCAAGTCCTGGGGGATCTAATAATTAGAGGCAGGCTTGAGCATCCTTAAATAGAAAGCCTGACGCACAAATGACATGGAATCATATCTGCCCTGACTTTATACCAAGTCTCCCGCCTGGCCAGACTTTGTGTGGCCTTGAGCTGCCTGCCCCCTACTGGGCGTGCTGAGCTAGACACAGGCTAGGAACAGTTTTGCTGGGTCAGCTCACGAAAAATCAAAGGGGAGGTTGGAAATCTTGGGAATGTGTAAGTCAGACTGAGGGATGTTTAAAAAAAAAAACTGCAGGTTGACCTTGCTTTTTTTCATGCCTGCCATCCCAGCCGAAGATCCATATCAGCTTGTAAAAAGTAATTTCAGAAATCATTGAATCTCTTCCTTTTTTAAAAAGGAACAAAATATGCTTCTGCTTTTTTTTTCTTTTAAAAATATTTATTAGTACGTATTTGCAGTTTATAACATTTACATTCATCATGAGTTGGGCACCCACTTTTCTTAAATCTTTTTTTTTTTCTGTTTTAGTCTAGAGGTAACAAACCCTCCAGAGACAAAGCCTGTGGCAAACCTTTCCCAACCACCTTGACCCAAAGAGGATGTTCTTTGAATGACTGTGCAAAACCCAATTCTTCCTTTAGGCCAAATGCTTGTGTTTGGTTTTGAAATAGCATCAGGTGACATGGACCTCTGCCACGTTGAGCGTATCCCCAGATGGGGCTCCCTTCAGCCATCTCCCAAGCCAGCCTCCCAGGCCTGCAGCCTTGGCCTGCTGAAAGCTACTTGCCAAAGGCTCTGCAGGCACTGGGAAGCATCTCCTGCCTTGTGTGACTTCTGGGTCCTCTAGGAAGCCCATTTTGTCAGGGGAAGGGAGCTTCAGAACACTCCCTTCCATATCTCCACATGCTCCTCACCAGCGGATATCCATGTGTCCCCTCCTATTCTCTTAGACTTCCTGCAGTGGCATCAGGTGGTCCCACTGAGAACCATGCCTGAAGCCAGCACACTAAGAGATGTCAGGAGCCCCAGCATCCTCTAGGCAGTGGATGCCACAAACAGGAGCAGTTGTCTGCTGCATGCAGCCATGCCTGCAGCTGTGGCCTCCTTGGGACACAGCTTGGTCCCTGCTGCTCTCCGGGGGGAAATTGGGGCAGCAGGAGACCCTCCGGTGTTAGCAGCTTTGGCCTCACTGGGAAAGCAGCTTTGGCCTCACCTGGAAGATGATGGCTTTTTGTCCTCTGAGGTGAGAAAGCTGGCAGCCTGGAAAGGAGGAGTTAGCTTTGCTGGTGTCTGCAGAAAGAGACATATGGAGGGAGAGAGAGTGGGGTTTGGAAGTGGGGAGGCCATCACTGTATGACCCGGCTGCAGGCACCTGCTAGAGAGAAGAGGAAAGGCCAAGGCCAGCCTCCCCACCCCAGTGCTGGAGTAGATACGAGGCCTGGGATGGCAGGACAGCTGCCCTGACAACAGTGGTCTGTACTACTCTGCTCCCTTCTGGATCCCCCTGATGAGGAATGCTGTAAGAATCGGAACAATGGGAAGGCGCTCCATGAAGGCTCCAGGAGATGGTGAGGTGGCCTCCCCATCTGGGAGGAGGCCCTAAACTGTGCTCTGTGGGGTGGGAAGAGATGGAGAGGTCAGAGAGGTCTGGGAGGCTGAGGAGCTGTGCTATGTGGATGTCCACTGATCAGCATGGGACCCATCACGGAGGCTGTGCCCTGTTAGGCTGGCACACTCAGTGCCCAGGGCGGAAAGCCACTGGCCATTTGGTATCTTCTGTAGGCTGCTATGGAGGGCAGGGTTGAGCAAAGACCCCCATGATCCTTGGGCCTTTAGGCTCTAATTGCTCTGGGACTCCTGGGGTGGGGGAGGGGCAACCTGTCACTCTCCGCACATCTCTCTCTGTCCTGCTGGTGCAGGAGGGGCGAGGGTAGAGGCCTGAGGCTTTCACAGCATCCTCTGCCCTGGCAGCCTGCGTACATGTTTCAGGGCCCACTGCCACCTGGCTGCTCTGACATTCATGCTGCGGCTGTCCTGACCAACCTGTCCAACCCAGTTCAGCCACTTGGTTTTACAGGGCCCCAACCTTTCCCGTTGGACGCCAGTTCTTGGGGATTAGGGGCAGGCCCAAGGGTCAGGAGTGTGTCTCTGCAGGTTTTGGGGACCCCAGGAATGCCTGGCTTCTTAGTCTTTAGGCTGACACACTCCAAAGCTGACAGAGAGCATGTGGATCATTCCCAGAACAGGCCCACTCCGCGGAGGAAGTTCCAATCATCTGAAGCAAGGTGGACAGTTGCTTTCTTCAACTAGGGTCACCTGAAGCATTCCAGCTTAAGGGAAGGAGGCAGAAACTGGGCACAGTGCTGCCTTCCCTTGTTTGTCCTGCGGGCCATCCATGGAGATGGCAGGTGGGGTGCAGGGACCTATAACATGATGCACGGAAGGACACAGCCTGCATCAGAAATGCTTCCTTCTTCCTGTCCATTACCCAAGATGAGACACCACGTACTGGAGACCCTTGTCCAGTGCCTCCTCTGCTGTCACGGCCCCTCTGAGCTGCCACAGCCATCCCAACCACCTGGACCCCTGACTGCCTTGAATGAGTCACTGCAGCGGGGAGTCTCTATACCCAAGAGGCCGCTGGCCCAGGGTTTAGTCTCTGATGGGCCCTGCACAGGGCCTTGCACCCAGTAGGTGCTTCATCAGCATGTGACTCTCAATTGAATATGATGATAAAATGAAACAGCACCTTCCAGAGAAAGGGGCAGAGTTCTCGGGGTCCAGATGGAACACCCAGTTAACATGGGCTCCAAGGAGACCAGGAGGGACCTAGGGAGGCCTGGGATGGAGATAGATGGGCCTTGGAGCTGAGGTGCAAATGCCCATCTGGTCACTCAGGCCGTCAGCCCATACTCCCTTGAGGGCTTCTTTATTGTTTTCCTTTGCACGGCTTCAGCCCCTGTCCCTCTGTGGTCCTCTTCCCTTATCACCTCCCATGCCTGCTCCACGACAGGCACACAGGCAGAGGGGCCCACCTAGGAGGAGCACCTGGCAGCACATATGATGATACCCTCCCTAAGGCTGGCAGTGCGACGTGGAGAGAGTCTCTGGGGAGCTGGGGGTTGTGTGTACCTGGGCAGGCAGAGATCCAGACAGGAGACAGTAGGTGTGGCTTTGTAAGGAGCGGTGATAGTGAGTGCTTGCCCCCTCTTCAGTCTTCCCTAACAGTATTGCCAACTGCTTCAAGCATTCTGTGTGCTTAATTTTAGAACGCGGTTGCATCCGTTTGCAGCCTGGGGGCCATGGTAGAGTGAGGGCCTGTATGTTGCTGGAGAGAACCTATTTCTTAAAGGAGATTCTTCTGGTTCAGTAGCCTTGCATTACAACTTTTATAGCTCAGGCTATTTAAAATCTTTCAAATGCTCTAACGGTGAGCCCTCCCTTGAATCCTCCTGTCATGGCACCATTCACACCCAGTGTGTTGCCTTTGACAGGCTTGGGATTTTGAGTTATCTTACAGGTTACACCAGTAAATCCTTTAAAACAAGAACTCTGCAGAGTTACTGTATTTCCCCCAAGTGTGAAGCACATTTTTAGTGTATTTTGTTTCCTTGTGAAATATTTGGGGTTAGAAGCAAAAAGAAGGGAGTTCTTTGAGATTGTTGATCTTGGTGGAGAAGCCATCTTGGTAAGCATGTCATCTCATGGCAGCACAGCTCAGGTCCCTCCTGTTTTCCTTCGCTGACTCTTTTTGTCTGTTTTAAAAATTACCTCAAGCTTCTGTTAAAAGATACGGCTTCAACAAGGTAAAAGTATAATTGTGATACAAATATAAAATGTTCTCAGAGCAGAGATTTTATTTAACTGATTAAGGAGGGAGCTAATATGTAAAATGTTAAAACAATTCTTGAGAATTTTTTATTTCAAAGGAGAATTTTTTTTAAATGGATAGAAAATCAGTAATGCGGAAGTATATGTACAGATGCACAATTTGTCATTATATACAGGCAATCAGTAATTGCATCTTTGATTAGGGCACAGTTCATCTTCATTTCTCTGGTTAAGAATTATTTGTAGAGCCATGACTGTAACTCAGTGTTTTAACGCTTGCCTAGCATGTATAGAGCTCTGGAGTCAATCCCAATCACTGCCAAAAACAACAAAAAAATAATCATTTGTAGCTTGGTGTGGCAGCGCATGCTTTCACTCCCAGCTGTTTGGGTGGCCGAAGCAACAGAATCACAAATTCAGGACCAGCCTAGACAATTTAGTGAGACCCTGTCTCAAAATTAAAAGAGCCGGGGATGTTGCTGAGTGGTAGAGTGCTTCCCTATGTGAGGCCTTGAGTTCAATTGCCTGTCCTGCAAAGGAAAAAGAAAATTTTCTTTTGTATTCCTTATCAGTTTTCAGTAACTCACAGGAATTGAAAAATAATTCCAAAACAAGGTCAGAGATACCCTGGGAAGGTCCCTGGCCAGAACACTCAGTCATATATATATATTTTTGTTTGTTTTTTGAGACAGGGTCTCACTATGTAGTGCAATCTGGCCTTGAATTCACTATGTAGTCCAGGATGGCCTTGAACCCCTGGTGATCCTCCTGCCTCAGCCTCCCAAATGCTGGGATTACAGGCATGTGCCACCACACCCGGCTCAGCCTTATTTTTGTGCCAGATCAATCTTTCATAATTTTTACTGACACCTTTATAAATCCTTGTTATAAGTAAGTGAATAAATAAGCCACCCTAGGGGCAAGTGGCTGTTGAGAGGAGAAGGTAGAACACAACAGCTTCCTGCTATGGGCTTCTCTTTGAACCTTGAGTGGCCGGCATCAGGTGGGGGTGGGGTGGCAGGATCCTAAAACGGTCCAAAGGGTGGGGGCAATACCAGTGAGCCCTCTGGGCTCCTCCCTGATGCTTTTCAGGTAAAGGGAGAATGGCCTGTTAGCCATGTGAGATGTAAGAAGATGGGTAAGATGTGGCCAGCTGCTTATGTGGCTGGACCTGTTCTGCCCTTCCTTTCTCTCCCCTAAAGGCAGGCCTGGTTCTGATGCTTTGCTTTAGCAAAATGAGGAAAGAAACAACCTTGCCCCACATCTCCAGAAATGCACCTCTGAGCTGCCTGGATTTAGACTACCAAAGACTCTCGATTTCTTTAACTCATTTTTATCAACAGGCTTAACAGAATGTTCCCAGCAGAATATCCTCACAACTCTGACCTGTCTCCTCGCTATGGATTGGTACAAACCTCAGTATCTGACCTGAATGAACTGGTTGTAAATTTAATTGTAAAGTTGAGCCCTTCTGGATCTTAGATTTTTCTCTGCCCAGCCAACAAATTCAAGATGTTTGAAAAAGGACCAAACAGCCGAAATCTCGGTTGCCTTGTCATCCTGACCACTCTGGTTCACTAGCTCTTAGTTTTGCTGTCTTCCAGTTCCTTCTTCAGTCCCCACTGGTGCTGTTTGGCTACCTGCCTGCCCATTCGCCCCTGTCCCAAAGGAGAGGAAAAAAGAAGAGGCAGTCAGGCGGCTCCTGAGAGGAGGCCTAAGCAAAAGAAAGCAGACACTGATTCAATCTGAATATTTCAAAAAATATCTCTGATTTTTATTTTTCCATTTTTCCCCCCCATCATGGCCACAGCCAGCTTGGCCATTGAATCCTACAAGACCTTTCCAAAATAGATCAATAGGAAAGAATGGCCTCTTTTATTGGAAAGTTAGTTTAATCTTAGCCTGCCTACTAATTTCCTCAAAGAAGATTTTTTTAAAAGTCATATAAGTAATACCCCAACCAGAAGTGGATCTGGGCTTAATGAGGCTGAACTCTGCTTTTATTCAAAGGTCATGGAGGCGGAGCAGACCAAGACGAGGAGTGAACTGGTGCATAAAGAGACAGCAGCCAGGTACAATGCTGCCATAGGCCGCATGCGACAGCTGGAGAAGAAACTCAAAAGAGCCATCAACAAATCCAAGTGAGTCCGCCGCCTTCCCTGCAGCCATGTGGTTACCCTCTTTCACGTTAGCTCAGGACTTGGCCAGCCTTTGACACAGAGCTGGGGCCTCACCGGAGTCCCCATTCAGGTTCCCTTCCCCCAGAACCAGAGGACACTGAGGAGCAGGCTGCCTCACACACGACCAACTTGGGAGACACAGAAAAAGGAATATGAAAAACACACCATTATGTGGCCCATAGACTGGGCTTGGGGGGTTCCGAGTGTACCTGTGGTTCTGTGGCTGAATGGACAGGGCCCTCCCAGTCCCTCAGTTTACCTGTCAGCATAATGAAGATTTGTCTTCCCAGTACATGTTCTCTATGGATAAAATGCTGTAAGACTGGTTAAAATGGAGCTTTTTCAAGTTCTTCTCACTGCTACCCCCTTTTATTTTTATAAAATAATGTTCTTGGTGGGCAAGTACAACTCTTGGGGACAAGCCACTGCTCCGCTTGCAGTTGTGGGACCGCCAAGCAAAAGGGGCAGGACTTTCAGTGCCTTGGACCCTACAGTCAAAGACAGACCTGGAGCAGAACATGCATGCTGGGCTACTGAATGCCTGAGAGGGGACACAGTCCCCGCTGGGAGGGCTGTGCAGCTGGAAGCTCGGCATGGGCCCAGCCTTCCCCGCAGTGAGGGAAAGGTGCCATTCCAGTGAGGACAAGGGTCTGAAAGGAAGAGCTTGGTCCTCTGCTCTCTTCTACCTGCAGCATCTTCCCCTGTACTTGTCTTTGATTTCTGCCCATTCTCTTTCAGTGTCCATGTATACACACATGTGCAGAAGAACATTTAGCCTTTGCTACTGCCTTTACAGGGGATATATGTGTGCACGACATTCTGTGCGAGGGAGGAGGTGGAGAGGGTGGCTGTAGGGTGTGTGCCTGCCCTGATGACCACAGGCATTGTCCATGTGGGAGCACCCCCAAAAGCTAGGGAGCAGCCCTCCGTGCTCCTTCCTCTGTTTGGTGTATGATGGCTCTTTTCTCAAAGGCCCTCAACCCCCACTGCACACATCTCACCTACTCGCTCGTCATTTAACCTGTTAAGACAGAATTCTTGTGGCCATACTCTGCCAGCCTTCCAGAATCCTGCCAGAGTGGACGGACACATCCTTACACCTCAGGCGCCTCCCTCCCGCCTATAGGGTTAGAGGTTCGTCCATGCATTCCATGACTGGCTTCCAGGCTCCTCCAGGTCCGCTCCACCTGTCCAACTCTCTTTGGTCCCACTTCTCTATCCTCGATGCAGCCGCTCATGTTCCTTTCTCCTGGACATCTTCCCTATGCTGCTCACGCCTGCTCACCCCCTCTCCACATCCTGTGCCCCGATGTGTGTTCCTGTGGTCACTTGCAAGCACTTGTACCCCCCTCTTCCCAAGTTTCAGATTATCTGTGCTCACCAAAGGTGTCCTTGTCAGCATTCACTGCACGGGAAGGGTGATGCTGCCCAGCAAGAGGTTTGAGCGGCCCCTGCCCCACCTCATCTGCTGATACCCTGGGAGCAGATCCAGGTCACCTTCACTGCCGGGCACATCCAGATGGCCTTGAACAACCTCCCTAGAAAGGAAGGGAGCATGTGGGGCCCAGTGTCTGAGGTGGGCCAAGGGTGAGACCAGCACCGGGTGCCTATGTCAGTCGGGCCTAGGAAATGCTCCCAGCATCACCCTCATCTCGTGACCTTGTCAGAGTTCTTGTCACAGACCCTGCAAGGGGGACCGGCCAACTGTAGTAGAGCCTCTCATACATCTTGTGGACTTGACCAGTCACCGTATCATATTGCTCTTACGATCTTCCTTCCTGTCTTTGCAGACCTTATTTTGAACTCAAGGGAAAGTACTACGTGCAGCTTGAGGTATGTATGGCCTCAGTTTTATCTCTGATGAGTATTTTTCTACACTCTAAGCCTTACTTTAATGTGGTAGCAGACTTTCTAATGACTCATCTACTACACGGGGAAGAGTAGAGACACATTCTTTTCTGCACTTTCAGACCTGAAAATGGTCTGCACTGGGTCTTCCATGGTGTCTCAAGTTACCCCTGCATGAGTCCCTCTTTACTGTAGCAGGCCTGTGATTCTCCCTGTGCATCAGCAGCACCTGGAAACTTTCTAGAAATGCAGGTTCCCAAGCTCCACCCTAGAACACCCCCACCCTCTGCACCCCAGATCAGAACCTCTGGGGTGGGGCCAGCAATCTGAGTTTTAGCCAGCTCCAGGGGACACTGATTTAGGTTTGAAAACCACTGTACTGGGAACCAGACAGCTAGACTGTAGGACCTGTATTTGATGCCCCGTGTTTGTTCCCCGCTGGGCTATAATCCATATTTATGGATATTTCACTTGTCACCCAATGGGAGTGGGGTGGTGGTGGCTGGTTTTCTCTCTGGTAAATGGACAGTGGTGATGAGTGAGCAAGTCCTCCCTTTCTCTGAAGTAGAATCATGTGCAAAAACTGTACGTGAACCTGGCGTTCCCAAAGCACCTCAAGGCCCAGGGGGGCAACTTTCACTTATGGAGCCTCCCATCTTCCGACAGCAACTGAAGAAGACGGTAGACGACCTGCAGGCCAAACTGACCCTGGCAAAAGGCGAGTACAAGACGGCCCTGAAGAACCTGGAGCGGATCTCAGATGAGATCCACGAGCGGCGGCGCTCCAGTGCCATGGGGCCTCGGGGCTGTGGCGTGGGCGCCGAGGGCAGCAGCACATCTGTGGAGGACCTGTCCAGAGGCAAACCTGAGCCAGATGCAGTTTCCGGTGAGTCAGGCCAGCAGGGATCACATGACTGTGTGATCTGTTTCCAGGGCTGTCTTGTCCCAAGGCCCCCACCCTCTCTGCCCATCACTGAAGGATTTCAGAGTTGGGCAGCCCTGTAGTTATTTCCAGTGGTTTCCCATGTCTTGTGGAACGCTGTGGCCCAGTAAATTTGGAAAATGCTACACTCGCATCCCTCTCTGAGAGTGAGAGTATATATGAGAACATTCAAGCTTCTAAGAAGTTCTGCAGCAAAAAGGCATTATTTTAAGAATAGGGGCTTTGCACAAGGCCCTGAGTTCGATCCCCGGCACCACAGAAAAAAAAAAAAAAAAAAAAAAGAAAAGGGGCTTTGGAATCAGATTTTATTCAAATCCTGGCCTAGGATCATCACATCATCACTAGTATTTGAACTTTGTTTCTTCACCTGCAGAATGGGAAGTATGATACTACTTGTGCTGTGTAAGGTAGTAGTTAGGTTCACAAGAAAGACAGCGTGGCACCCAGTAAGCACTCAGCAGCAGATGGTGGCTCTCACTGGTGTCTCACCGTGGAGACCTTTGACTTGGCTTCTGTTGCAGTCATGAAGAAAATCTTTTCTTCACTGTCTTTGAACACTTTGTTGCTTTTACTTTTCTGTGGAATAATCCCTGGCTGGCTTTGTCCCAGGCTCTTTTCTTAGTAATTCTTTAATTCTATCAACAGTTGTTTAAATACCAGGCCCAAAGGAATCTAATTTAAGCAATGACTATGTCAGTTACTTTAATATCTATCATACTGTCAAACCTGTATGGAGAGATCATGAAACTCCAAAAGGTTAAGTAGCTTAACAAGGCCACACAGCTAGCAGTGGAGTTAGGATGCGAATTCGGGTCTCAGGCCATTTTCTGTCCCCAACATTATATTCTTAATTTTTAACAGTTCACTATGGAATGCTACAAGACTGTTTTTAAAGATTCGGGAGGTAAAGGAGAGTAGGAAGGCCATAAGAAACGGAACTGTGTGCAGGCTAAAGGGCAAACAGCTTAAGGCTGAAGAGGCTCTGAAACTATAAGAGCAACATATCTCTGGGCCTCTGTTCTGGTCTACAAATGAAGGCACAAGCTGTGGAGCACTGTAAAAGGATTTTGTTCTTTGTAGCAAACAGTGATCTAGGCAGGCTTTGAGTGGGTCTTTTCAAAGATCGGAAGTCACTTGGAAGGAAACAGAAGACCCCACAGATAGATGCTCCACGCAGGGCTGTTTCTCCCAGCAGCTCTTGCTTTTTCTTCCCCAGATGGAAGCCCTTAAGTTGTCTTTGTAAGACTGGCTTTGTTTGGGACACATTACAGAAGGCTAGCACATCTGGCTGGGAAATCTGTTTGGAGGGACTGAGGGAAGAGTCGTGATCTATGGCTGAATTCATCTTCCATCTTAAAGCAGTATCTGGTGACACTGATTCCTAGGGCCGAGGTTGGTAAGGTTGCTGTAAGGACAGTGACTATCCATGGAATCCGGCCATTTCCCTTCATGCTACTCTAGAGGCGGGACAGACAGGTTTGGGGGCACGTTGCTTTGTTAGGGGCAGAGATTCTGCAGCTCCAGCTGGGTCCAGCTGCCTGCCAGCAAGAGCACTTTGGCTGGGGATTAAGGAACTAGGTTACTACCTATCACACCCCATGTGACTGGTACTTTCTCTTACCTTAGTGGCCTCAGAGGCTTTTGAAGATGACAACTGTAGCAACTTTGTGTCTGAAGATGACTCGGAAACTCAGTCTGTGTCCAGCTTCAGTTCAGGACCAACAAGCCCTTCTGAAATGCCGGACCAGTTTCCTGCAGTCGCAAGGCCCGGCAGCCTGGATCTGCCCAGCCCTATGTCCCTGTCAGAGTTTGGGATGATGTTCCCAGTACTGGGCCCTCGGAGTGAATGCAGTGGGGCCTCCTCCCCCGAGTGTGAGGGAGAACGAGGTGAGTGGCAGCCCCTCACCCTTCCCACTGCCGGTACACCCAACCTGTGCGCTCTTCTGTACCTTGACCAGGTCTCGGAGTGACCAGGGCCACGTTCCTGGGTCTCTGTGAGGTGCTGCTGCTGGCAGTCACTGAGACTTTCCAGGAGCTGCTCTGTGGGCTCCTGGCTCTCCCTGACCAGAGCAATAAAGTAGAACTTAGGTTCTCACCTGTTAGAGGGAGGCGTTGCCCAGCTACAAAAGGACTAATTTAATCTCTTAATTATATGGAATGTATAAAATTCTATAAAGAATAAAAGCAGTAAATGATTACATGGTGAAGAACCTTCTCTGATTCTAATGTATTGGGAAGTGCTGGGAATTTTAAAGGGCTAGGGTGGGCAGGCAGGCAGGCTGCCTGGCTGGCTGGTGCCTGAGTAATTTACCATTTACCTGCTGTATAACTTTGTTTTTCCACAGGAGACAGGGCAGAAGGGGCAGAGAATAAAACAAGTGACAAAGCCAACAACAATCGAGGTCTCAGCAACAGCAGTGGTGGTGGTAGCAGGGTTAAGAGCCAAAGCAACACTTCCCCTGAGGGCCAGGCCTTGGAGAACCGCATGAAGCAACTCTCCCTCCAGTGTTTGAAGGGAAGAGACGAAATTATTGCTGACATAAAAATGGTGCAGATTGGCTGATCCATTGAGCCGTGGCCCATGTGCAAAAGAATATACATCAAACTGGAGAACATTGTGCCAATAATCATTTAACATATGCCAAATCTTACACATTTACTCTAAACTGCACTAAGGAAGTTTCGGTGACCTTGAAGGCTGAAGAATTTCCTTCCGGTAAGAGTTCTTGGGCTGGTTTATTTTTCAGAGCAGAGTTATCACAGGTAGACTGTGAACAGGGTCAGAGCCTTTGTGGAACATTCCCTGGAAGAGGATTGTGGAAGCAATAACTAGTTCCTGTGAAAGAACCCAAGCCAGGAATTGGGCTGGAAGCTTAGCCAAACTGGAGGCCACAGCTTGAATCTTTCCCTTCTCTGGCCCTCAGTTTGGGGAAACTGAGATGCTCTCTCCATTCTATCCCGGGGCATTTAAGTAGTTTAAAAATAAAACAACTTGGGGTTGGGGATTTAGCTTAAGTGGTAGAGCACTCGCCTAGCAAGCGCAAGGCCCAGAGTTTGATCCCCAGCACCCCCCAAAAATAAAAAACTCAAGGGTTCAGAGCACTCTTTTTTGACCTAGTGAAGGCTTAAAAATTCCAAGAACACAATTCATTTTCATCACCTCTGGTGTTCAGAGGGGGTTTTTTGAAAAGCATGTATACTGGGTCACTCATTAAAACCATTTCCTAGGAAGGCTACCATGAACTGCACTTTTGAGGGTGGGAAAGGTGAATGTCAGCGTGGGAATGGGGGGAGGAGGGTAGCAGGGATATATCATAGAAGGGGATTTGTGGCTATGGGAGAGAAGGGTCCATAACATAACCTTATCCTGCCAGCCAAGGGGATTTATTCTAAGAGAAGTGCATGTGAAGAATGGTTGCCATTGTTATATCTAGATTGACAAGGTGTTCATTTCTATACAGGCTGTAACTTTAAAAATAAATGAAATTATTTAAGGTTATGCTGCACTAGTTTTCCTTAGAGGAAATTGTCCTTAAAGCTAGGAAAGGGAGTAGGCATGTGTTGGCAAAGGCTGTTAAATAGAAGCAACGGGGTCTGTTATGCTACTAGTAGTGTTAATAAGGACTGCTTTTCTTTAATGTTTTCTTGGTTATGCATATTTAGAGCACTGTATTTCATTTGTCTTGTTTTGTTAAGAAAATTTAGCATTTCTAAAAGAAAAAAGCAACCTCTCCATTTCAAATTGTCGGTTAATCCTACCACAGCTTATATACTTCAATTATTTGTATATCTCTTCATACTGTAGTAGTTTCTCCTTTTTTATTGACTGATACAGTATCCTAATTACAAGGTTATTTTGTACTTGTCTTAATACCTTGAGTGTAATAAAAACTGCTTAAGAAAAGTTGGTTTGTGTGACTTCAAATAAGAAATTCCAGTGCTGCCTAACTCTTCTGTTCTAGGCAGCCCTCCTACCATAAAGATCATGGAATGCAGTGATCATGTGTTCTCATTTTCAGTTAAGGTCCTGGATCCTAGTAACTTAAGCCCAAATACAAGGTTTGCATTAAGAATTACACTTTTGCTACTACTAAAGCAGAGTAGTGAGGAGACAGTAGCAAGCAAATATAGGTAAGGTGGTTATGTGGAGAAGAGTTTTTAAGCAAGGAGCTAAACCCTTGCTGTCTGGTCTCATCCCCAAGGACTGAATTGATTTGTGCTACACTTGAATGTTACTTCCCAAGTTCCCCAAGTGATTCTAAAGTGTTTCATGGTTAAGAATCAGATGGTTATCGTGGATCCTTTCTCTAGTGGAAATGCTAAAGTGGCTGGTCTTTTAATCTATGGACTTCTAATGTGTGCGTTTCTGTTAAGCATGCCATAGGGAAAAGTGCAGGGTTACCCAATGATTGTTGAGGATTAAAATGTTTTACCTAGTAGTTTTTGCTCAAAATTCACCAGTGTTATTTGAATTCTAGTAACCCTATTTTCAAGGTCCATTCAATTTTCTCTACTCTTTCTCCTCCCCGCCCCCGCTGGTGCTGGGGATCGAACTCAGGGCCTCATGATTGCAAGGAAAGCACTCTAACCACTGAGCTAAATCCCCAGCTCCCTGAATTTTCATGTAAAATCCTCCTGTACTTTGGAGTCTGTCTTTAATAAAAGAGACTTTCGTGAACTACTGTCAGCAAAAACTGTTCCTTGCAATTGAGCCATTGTTCATTTTCCCACTTTCTAGGAAAAATAATGCCATTTGGAAAATCTTTGGGACGGCTTAAAATTCCTATCAGTGCTTCTCAGAAACAAACTGTATAGTCTAATATTCAGAGTCTAAGGTGTGGTGAATTTCTGGCTCAAATATGTTACCCAGAGAGCTAAACCTTACATTTTCCTTTCATAAACAGAAGCCACAAAAGAACGTTGCATTAATGATGAGAAATTTATCTCTAATACTTTTTGCAGAGAGTGGACGTGGGATAGAATCTCCTAGCACTGGGGTTTTCCCTTGTCTTTAGGAAGACAAAGCCTCTGCCAGTTAGTTTGAGACTCCTACATCAGGTGCCTGGATCATTAGTGCGTGGTACTGATTAGTCCGCTGATTGGTTTGTAGCTGGGTGTGATGCTGGGAGGTAAAGCCTCGTGGGAGGAGTTGGATCATGGTGGGCATGGCCTGGAGATACATATATCCATATATATAAATAATATCTGCTTTGAGTGCTGCTGCTTCCTGCCTGCCGTGCTATGAACTGTTTCTCCTCTGCCAAGCCATCCTGCCTTGGAACCAGCCAACTATGGACTGAAACCTCTACAAACTGTGAGCTAAAATAAGCCTTTCATTCTTTAACTTATGGGTGTCAGGTATTTCGTCCCAGCAACAAGAAAGTACGATTTTGGTACCAGAGAACTGGCCAGAGAAGTGGCGTGGTTGCTGTGACACTGCCTGGCCATGTTTGGAAATGGCTTATGGGAAGAATTTGGAAAGGTTTGGGGATGCCGGTTGGAGAAGCAGCTCTAGAATGCTGTGGGCCAAGCCTGGTGGGAGACTCTAGTCAGAGCTCAGAAGATCAGAGTGCTGCCAGAAATGCAGCTGGTAAAGATCAGGCTCGGGAGGTTTCAGCTCAGAGCAAGGACTGCCTGCACTGGCAGCTGGACTCCAGGCCATGTGTGTTATGCTCTGGCAGAAAATTTGTCTGCATTTTGTTTATGTCCGGAGACACTGGCAGAAGAAATTTCAAGGCAGTCTAATGCTGAGGCAGTGGCATGGCTACTATTGGGGGATTTTAGCCAGACGTACCTTTAGAATCAAAAGCAAACAGCCAGAAGAATAATTTAACACATTTACAACAGGGTCATAATTCATGTTTCACTGCTGGGCAGCTTGAACCACTGGTGATACATGCATGACTGTCCTATTGGGTGGTTTTTTATTATTAGTAAAATAATCAGTAAAAGTGATTAGATCTGTTTGTACAACCAGTGGTTGTATCACAGTAGTCACGCTTGAACCACTGGTGGCTGAAGCCACTGGAAGGAATGTGCCAAACAGTGCAAAGGCACTGCCGTGTGCCGGTGTGTAAGCACTGCTGTCCCCAGGACTGACAAGGACACTGAGAAAAAGTGCTCTGGCCCTGTGAGGAACTACTGCATTAGCACTGAACTAAAATAAAGCAGAACAACCTTACAGTCTTCAAAATTTACAGACTGCACTTCAGGATGTGATCACAACTCATTACCAGCTGGATCCAAAATTTATCACAAATGTTCTGTATGAGAACAATGTTAATCACTATTGATCAGATGTAAAATTCTTAAAGGACTCAGAGTGATGTGGACATAGTTGACGTGGCTTATTCTTTTGCAGAAACCATTAAAGGTGAATCCTTGTTCCATTCTCAGAAAATGGGCCTGAGAGTAAATAAATGGGGAACTGGATCTGAATCCTGGTATGAAAAAGTACCTGAATTTTCAATGCAGGGCCACCAGCTAGTGTTCTTGCTATCATTTTGATTGTGAAAACAGAAATTATCACTGGAATTGTGCTGGTTATTTCCAGAAAGAAAACAGCAAAATAGGAGAAGGCAGAGATAAAGGAGATAGGTAAGATGCACAGAGAACTCAATGCATAACTAATGCAATTTGAAGATTAACCACAAGAGAAATTAGCAAAAGGACTGATTACAAATGCATGAAGGTAGGATGAAAAGATCTTTGAGTCTTACTATGTTCTTATTTAATATAACAGAAAAACTTGTACTCTAAGCAGCTTTAAATTTGCATTTACCATTCTTAAAATCTGACTATAAATGTCTTGTTAGACCCAGAACCTGGACTGCATAGTTAAGATATATGTACAATAGTGAAAAGTGCATTAAATATGCTTCCACAGTAGTCTGAAGGACACTGTCTCATTTGTGATTAAAGGCTACCTTTCTGTTTGAGTCTTGCACACACAAAATTTTTTTAGAAGTATTAAACATTTTTAAACTGAAAGTGTTCAACAACCCCCCCCCCGGTGTCTGGGCTCAAACTCAGGGTCTTGTGTCTGGCAAGCACTGTAACCATCGAGTTAAATCCCCAGCCCCTAAATTCTAAGTCCTAAGTATTTTCATTAATAATCTGCCACTAAAGATATTTCTGAAGTATGTATTTTCATGCAAATAATTCTTTTCAGTGAAACACATAGCTGAAATAGTATAATTATAAACATTTTATTTCAATTAAAGGCAATAGAAATACAAAATAAGAGGTTTTTGATAATTATAAAGTAGAGACAATGAAAAAATCCCACTCTTATTTTCAGATTTTTAAAATTTCAAGCATTCTGTTTGGACAAATTTTTATGTAAACAGCTAGGAATTTACACGACACTAGTTCTTGGCAACTCACTTTTCTGAATGCTGACTAACCCCATCACCACATACTGAATTCTCAATTTCTTCAAAGCGCTGTTACCACAAGAGCACTGAACTACAGAGTAATTTAAAAAGACTATACAAACTAAATTGTAATGTCTTCAATACCTCAGATTACTACTTTTCATCAACCTGATTTTACAAAACTCCCACAGTGAATACCTCAATTCTCTGCTTCAATGGGAGATAGGTTCTAACCTCAATAACCTTCATTTTTAAGCCTGAGCATCTTCATGCTAAGCTAATTAGTACTTCTTAAAGCTTTATTCTTGTATAACATCTGGGCAACAATAAACATTTAAAGTCATAAATAATACAACAATTACAGTGACATGATTCATTTGGTAATTAGTTGCCCAAGATATACAGAGGAGTCAACACAAACAAGTTTAACAACATGCTTTCTAAAAAAAGGGAAACAAGCCTTTCAGGATATTAAAATAGTCTGCCATTCCGTTCAGTGAGTCTACATCCCTCATCTCAGCCTTATTCTCTGAGCAAAGGCATCTCACAGTGATGACTGAGTCTGATTTTTAATCATATGCATTTTTATACAAAGTGGCCCCTAAATGCAAGCCAATGCTCTATATACACAAAACCATGTAAACAGTACTTCTAGGTGATAAAGGTAACTCTGACTATGTACAATTCTTACCAAACACCATGACAAGCACCAGATTCCATCGTAACACATTTTGAAACTTAATCCTGGTGTTTTTTTTTTTCCGTTAATCCTGTTCTGATTGTTGAATATATCTTCCTGCAGATTGTGATGTCATTTGAAAAGTTGAAGCTTGGTAAGTCTAAAATCCAGTTATTGCTGACATTTCTTGGTCACTGAAGTTGTGTTGTCTTGATGGGGATAATACTATTAAAGTCCAAGAAGAAAGGTCCTTCTTGTTTAGGCAAAAAAGTACTGGGGATGATATTAAATATCCCAGCTGGTATATTTTCTAATTCCAGGTAGCAAAATCCACACCTAAAGTCACAGAAAATGAGAAAAAGGTTTATAGAATATACTACACAAAGTAAAAATTAGATGTAATCAAAATGCCAGCATTGGGATGGGGATTTAGCTTAGCAGTAGGGTGCTTGCCTAGCAGGGCCTTGGATTTGAGTTCAATCCCCAGCACCAAAAAAAAGCCAGTATTACCTATAATCACCACTAGATTTCCTCTGAAAGCCATTGGGACCAGGATCGCCCACCAAAGAAACTGTCACAACCTCAAATCCAACACTATATTGCCTACAAAAACGAACAACATTATTAGTAAGCAGCTGCAAATAAATACATGCTTAAAACAGATCTAAAGTGCAGATAGAACTATCAGATCAAACATATACTTTCTGAAGCTTCAACAGGAAGAAACCATGCTAATAATACTATTAACCATATAAAATGCCATTATATTTAGTTGAAGCTATGAAGATTAATACTGTGATAAGCTTACTTTAAAAGAGACTATGATTTTGCCATAGGCTTCCAAGGGAATAATTTCAAAGACAAAACACTGTCATTTAAATTTAAATAGATGAAATACTTGGGCAAGAAAGCCCCACAGATGAGGAAAAAAAAACCCAGAATAAAATCTAAATTCAAAGAAATAACTAGTAATATGACATTTCAAAACAGTAGTGAAATGTAAGATTCACTTAGATGAAGTGATAAAATTCATGAAAAAAATTCAATCATATTTCATATCAAACATATATCTGTATTCTAGAAGCTGTACTATTTTGCCTTTCAGATTTAAGTTTGCAATCCACCCAGAATTTTTAGACTCAACGTGAGACAGTCTAATTACCACTTATATTTGGGCATTCACTTATTCCATAATGTTTATTGAAGACTGTCCTTTCCCTGTTCTTATATAATACCTCATTACTTTTTTTTTAATAAATTTTTACCAAGAACATGTACTGGTACATTGTATACATAATGATCATAATCAACATGGTTATTTTGTACCTGTACATGATGTATCTTGGTTTTCCCCCCTCTTCCCCTCCCCTCCCTTCTATTCACCCAACCCTCTCTGTTTGCAACAAGTTTACTTACATTTTTCCATTTTTTCCCTTTCAACTTACTTTTCTTTTAACCTTCTTTCTTTATCCCCCTTTTCCTTGTCTAGTTCTCTTCTCTTTTGAATACTATCTTTTTTTTTTTACATAATATCTATTATACCCCTTTGTCCTTATTTACACTTATGGTTTCTCATATCAGAGAAACGATTCAATGTGTACTGCTAAGTGTCTGATTTATTTCAGTACCTCATTATTATAAATCAAATGTCAATATTTGCACAGGATTATTTCTAAGCATTGTTCCACTTAGCTCATTTTTAATATAGTATCGTTAATTAAGAAAGCTGCTCATCACACACCTTGGTCCTCTTAGCTCAATCAGTAATGGCCCGGTCTTTTCTATATGGAATTGGTAGATGGGGTTATTTTTGTGAGTCTCCTGGAAATTTCCACATCCTCCAGCACTCTGACCACTCCACTTTCCATTGATCTAATAAAACAGAGTTTTTGGATTAACCAACCTTCACATTTTCCAACTGCACTCCTTCCCACTTTTTAAAATAAAATGAAAAAGGAAATTTAAAGCAATTCTCTACTGTGGCTCAACCTCATCATGGCAGTTTTTGTCACTGACCATAAACCCTCCCTGACGGCCAGGTTGCTCTGCTGCACTCCATCTGTCAGCCTATAACCAACTGGTTCTCCCTGCCAGAACTCTGACCAGGATCTTGCTTTACACAGCTAGCCCACACCGTAAAGTCATTTTCAAAACCGACTTTAAAGGTTCACCCACATGGACTTCTTTAACTACAAGGCTTTGTGTTAACCTCTTCGACTCGCTCATTTCCACAGAAAAATCTAATGTTGCTCAATGAAGAACTTGTATTCTAATCAAGAAGGGAGGCTTACATTTCCCTTATATTCTTGTCAAATTCCAGGATACGACAAAGGGAAGGAAAAGGAATTTTAAAATTCTAGAAGACGCTATCATCACCCAGAGAAAAGAAATTTCCTTACCCGTTTTGACAAGGTGTATGGTGAAGGAATCTTTGAAAAAGTAAAGCTGCATGCTGAATATACCTAGATTGAAAAAAAAAAAAAAAAAAAACCCCGACACCAGGGTGAAGTGAGAGATTATGTTGAAAAACTTTCTACTTATTAAAAAATTAGGATGATGAAAGAACAGATTGAGTATAATCTAAGGCTAAAAAATCAGTTGGCATACACAAGTCATTATTCAACAGGCACCAGAGAATTAAGTCAGGTTTGAGATCTAGAGACCCTGTCTTGGTTTTTTTCTGTCACTGTGTTTGACTCAGGGCGAATGACAAAATTTCCAAGCCCTCAGTTTCCAAATCTAAAGAATGAAGGTGCAGCAGCAAGTCTCAATGTCTTTTATCACTAAAAATCCATTCAAGGTGAACTACACTTTCATATGGCCAACAAATCTATGCAGAACACAATTACAATGGCCTTCCCAGCTACTTGAAAGCAGCACCTTTATAAATGATTTAAAAGTTCAAAGTCATCTTTAGGCTAAAGGAGTTATTTCTTGATTTAAAACTGAATTTATCAGTCCAATACCGCATCTCAGGATTAAACTATTTGGAAAATTAAAATATTCATTTAAAATGTTATTCAAAGTAAGTAACAATTTTATCAATTTTTACAGGAAGCATACTATTCATCTGATAAATACATAAAAAGAACAATGAATTTTCAGAAATGAAATTCTTCAGATAATCTCACTAACAAAGCAGAGTACATTATTATGTCTTGTCATTGTATGTTGGTTTTACTTACCCGGACCGTGTAATGGATTGTGTTCTGTTTTTCATATTGAGAAACCACTAATGTGAAGGTATGGGTCCCAGGTGTGGTCAGCTTTATTTTAGTCAAATAATGAGGGCTGTTAATTCGAATTCCATCAATGTACGGAGGCGGGTCAGCTGTAAACATACAAGCAGGTTTAAAGAAAAGGAGGCTTTTCTTTCTTTAGTTGTTTTATTTGTTGGTGGGGGAAAAGAGAGTAATGAGATAGACATCCTTTGACTTGATTCAGTCTTTAAAATATTAGGAAATTAAGATTTAAATTTAAAAGTTTTTAACAATCAAAAGCAATCTTCTGGAATATATTCTATTTGGTATAATAATCCTTGCTATTTGCTCATTTCATTTTTCTCCAGCAGAGCATTTTAAAGTCACAATTAGCATCTTCTTCTGAGTGAACAATTTGTAAAAGATACAAAAAAGTTTATTAAAAAAAATATATATATTCCCTGCCACTCAAACTTCAATGAGTAATTCTTGGTGTCATATTAGCTTTTTTATAAAACTAAGTCCCTTTTAACCACCAGCCTTGTCTTATTCCTTTCCACTTTCGAATTCAGGATCTTTTCAGATTTTAATACATACAAACACACCACCCTAAAAATGGATGAATCAACAAAACTGTTTTCTATATGAGTACAGCTTGAGCATCGCTGATCAGATTTTTGAAAATCCAAAATCTGATGAATTTCAGTGCATTTCAAATTAGGGATGTTTAATCTGTAATCTATGGAAATATTCCAGTATCTGAAAAAATCCAGAACCTCAAACACTGGTCCCAAGTATTTTGGACAAATGATATTCATGTATGTATCTTAAAAAGGGACAGTGTATGTCTTGTTTTGTAGCCTCCATTTTTCACTCAATATGTTTCCATGATCCGTGTTGTTGTATACATTTACTTTTAACTTCCTTTTACACTGTCCCCATCATATGACTATGACATTTCATCTATGCCTCCAACTGGTTATTCAGAATATCTGGATATTCAGCTGGTAGTCTCATCAATCAAGCCTGATACAATACACTCATTTTAGGCATGTCAATTACTATATGTCATTTAAGGTCAATGTTACATCACTTTATCTGTCTAGGACAATGAGTATTTACAATGTGACCTACCTGAAAAACTAAACATTTTAGTATCTCAGGTAGTAAGTCTCTAATGTTTATAGGTGGTATGCTTTAGAGAAAAGAAAAAAGAATAGGCATATCTGTGATCTTGGGCAATGTCTGTGATCTTGCACTATGTCTATTTTTCTGTCAATGGGGAACAAGGCCTGTTTACAGTGTTGTGATGCAAATAAAATTATAAACCTGAAAGTACTATAAAGAAGCAAAATCAATATACATAAAAGTGGGAATATTGTTTTAAAAAAAAGTCTTAAAAATGGCCAGCATGGTCATGTATGCCTGTAATCCCAGCACTCAGGAGGCTGAAGCTGGAGGATCTCCATGAGTTCAAGGCCAGCCTGGGCTACACAGTGAGTTCAAAGCCAGCCTGCAATGCATAGCAAGACCCTGTCTCCAACCCCGGCAAAAAATCAATAAAACAATCTTTATTTTTAAAAGTAAAAATAAAGAATATATTTGAAACTGAAAAACCATCTAACATTTTCATGCTCAGAATACATGTATAGTATTTGTGCTTTTTTGGAATGACCAATTTATGAAAAATGGAGAATAGTTTAACTTGATATTTCCACTACACCTACTATGTGCCATGCCCACTGTGAAACCTAGAAGAATGCCGTATTTTCCTGTGACTAAACAAAATAAAGACTTGAACCACTTTTGATCTCATCTCCCTACTCTGCCCACTACCTTTCACAGCCATCTTGACAGAACCATCAATAACTTTTTTTTTACATCAGTCTTTTTTTTTTTTTTTTTGGACTGAGAATTGAACCTGGGGCTTTGCACTGAGCTACATCCCCTGGCCTTTTTAAATTTTGACACAGGGCCTTGCTTCCTCCTCCCAAACCAATCCATGTGGGCTTCTAGTCCCATCTCCTGACTGAGCCAATTCCACAGTTAGTAATGACCAGTAGGATGCTAAGCTAAACAGTCTCCTCTCCAACCTAATCTTATTTGACCTCTCAAACAGCAAGAGACATAGCTGTCCACTTTTTTCCTCTTGAAATATTTTCTTTGCTTGGGTTATGTCAAACCTCACTCTGACTTACCGGCACTCTGCTCAAATTCTTTTTGTGGTACCTGTTCCTTTGTTCAGCCTCAAGACATATGAGAACCCAAGGGTCAGGTCCTCAGTGTTCAACTCTGTCTACAACTCTCTCTTGAAAGGTTATTATACAGTCCTGTTTTCAAATGCCATTTACATGCCCACGACTCCTTAATCTGTACCTCCAGTCTTGACTTTACACCTTAGAATGTTACTCAAAACTCCACTTGGTATCTCCATTTGGATAGCTAATGGGTGTCTCAAATTTAACAAGCCTAGTTTGTACTTTTTGATTTTACTCCACAACAAGTCTGATCTTTCCCCCCACAGTCTCACCTACCTTAGTTAACCTTTCTATTGCTCAAGCCAAAAATGTTGGAATCATCCTTAATTCTTCTTTGCCCCCTATATCAACTCAAGGCCTGACAATCCTACTGAAACCTAAATCTGTCCACTCCTCATCTCTACTCCTACTAGCCCAAATTCAAACCTCTATCAATTCTCACATGAATAAAATCTCAACTGATTTCTCTATTGCCAGTTTCTGGCTTTCTCCAATATAAAATTTTTTTAATGTTCTCTTTTAAATGGAGATGATGTCATTTCCCTGCTTTAAGACGCTCCAAATCCTTTTCTGTTGCTCACAGCACCTCATGTGATCTGACTTCTGTATATCTGTCTGACCTCTTTTGATATACCCAGCCATCCATCCTGGTCTCATTCCTGTTCCTAAATCACACCAATCCTATCGTGTTAGTCTTTGTACTTGCTGCCACTCTGCCTGTAATGCTTCTCCCTCTACTACTTTGCAGAACTCACTTGTTTCTGTCAGAGTTCCTATAATCCCTCCACAAAGAGAATCATCATGGCCACTCAAGCAAATCACCAACCAGTTACTAACACATGATCCTATTTTATTTTTTACACACTATCACTACCTGATTTTGTGTGTGTGCACACATGCACACCCGCTTGTTACCTGTCTCCCCAACTAGAATATACACTCCATGAAAGCAGGGTCCTGGTTTGTTCATCACTGTTACCCATGTATCCTGGGCCCTTAAAACCATTCCTATCACTTAGGTAATAATTTTTTTCTGATTGTGAAAGCAAAATGATTTAATACTGTGTGTACACTGTCGCAGGAGTCCTACGTAGGGAAAGAGGATCACCCAAGATGATACTGAGGCTGGAGCTTTGACCATGTTTATCAAGCAGAAGAGAGTGAAAGGAACATGAAGGTAAAGAACAGGAAGGACAGATGCTTCGCAGAAGATGCTGTGGAAAGGAGGGACAGCAAGTATCTTAGGGCACTATGAAAGGCTGAGGCAAGAAACACAGGGAGACAGATTAAGGCCAGAACATACAAAGCCCTATTCACCACGCTGAGGAGCTTGTATTTTTACTCTAGAGCCCACGGAAAACTACAAAATATTTTTGCTCAAGAAAAAGACGTGATTTAAGTATGAAAAATAAAGTCTGACAGCAATGTGCAAGAATATAGAAATCCAGTCAGGCATGGTTGGCACACACTTACCAGTCCCAGCTATTTAGGAGGCTGAGGCAGGAAGAATGCCAGCCTAGGCAATTTAGTGAGACCCTGTATCTAAACCAAATTAAAAAGGGATGGGAATATGGCTCAGTGGTAGAGCACTTGCCTAACATGAGCAAGGCCCTAGGTTCAATCCCCTGTATCACTCACACACACAAACACACACACACACAAAACCCAGCAAAGAAAGAAACCTCAAATTCCTAGCGTCTAAATTAAAAACAACCTGTTTGAATGACTTCAGTCTATCAGCATAATTATTAATGACTGCACATCTATATACAATTGGTCATTTTTCTCATGTAAATGAAATGTTTTAATGTCCACTTGACTAGTGACCATACCTGGGTAATAAACTTTTTTCCCATCAGTCTTGTAAACAACCATTGTGATAAATTCTCGATTGTTTGCAAAATCATCCTAAAAATACAAAAAATCCAATGCAGTTACAAAAGTGGGCTCAAAAGGCTCTTAATGTTAAAAAATGTAATTTTATGAGCATTACTTTCAGCTGTTTAGTGCTACAAGATAATTGTTTTTAATTATAAAAATATTTCAATATACGACTATACTATATGAAATATTAAGATTCTTAGGAATTAACATTATGGTTAGCCTTTTTAGAATCAGATCTAATGAGTCAACATTTACAACCCCCTTTTAGCATATTTTAATGTTAATATTTATAAGGTCCAATGTACATATTATCAACCCCCAAATTCTCACTGAAAAGCATAAATTCCTTCATATTTTTCTTCAGATGACTTTTGGACAATGTTTTAAGTATATGATTATAATATAAATTTCCCTAGAGGAAAATAGTAATTTGAGAAGACACTATTTTCAGGGGTCCTATATAAATGAAACAGGCTGTCAATCAAATTATATATCTCCTGGTCTATATTTAGAAGAATTTCTCCACACCATGTCATTAGAAGGGTATCATTACCTTGTCTGTTATGTGTCTACTAAGCAAAACCCAAACTGCAGCGCCTCCTTGTGGACACTGCACCTCCAGTTTGTACTGGGGGTTGTTGGCCAAGCTATAGGCATCTTTCACAGGTCCTTGCTTAGCATCCCAAGTACTAAAAGATAAAGTCAACAACAAAGAAGAAAGTAGTGATTAAATTTCTCACAGAGCTAAAATATAACACTACTTTAAAAAGGATTGTGTTTCAAGTACAATTAAACTATCAGGTTTTTTGGTTTTATTCTTTTTAAAATGTTTGGTACAACTAAGAAATATACAATGAAAATAACTATTATAAGAGAGTCATCCATGGCCAGGGCAAAAAAAAAGAGGGAACACCAGTCCTAAATTAACCATTACATTTGAAATTTTTAAAGTGGAAAATATTATAAAGCACCCTCTGATATGTATAAAAAGTTACCTGTGAATACATGTTGACTCTTTAAAAAGACCTGGATTCCAGCTCAAATAAATCACATCATAATACTGGCAGAGATCATCCCAGGAAATCCAAAATATTCCTGAAAATTAACATTTTTTTTGTTAATCTAAAAAAACTTAAGGAGATTGGGGATTTTTTAGCTCAAGTGGCAGAGTGTTTCCCTAGCAAGCGCAAAGCCCTGAGTTCGATCCCCTGCACCAAAAAAACAAAACAAAAAAACAAAGTCAGTTAAATACCTTACACTTTATGTATCTGACAAATGGTACTACAAAGACATATTTACCATTATCTATTTTCTGAGCTGTTCGGGGATCAAAGTTTAAATATTTTTGCAACTCTAGAGTCCAGTTTTTCACATCGTTTTCACTGTATCTTCCTTTCCAACGTAAATGGCTCCAAGGATTTTTCAACTGGATAAATCGCAACCCCTATATAGAAAAGAAAAAAAAAAGGAAATAACATTACATTACATCACAGGTAATTCTGGCTCTCATCTAGCCTTAGCTCTCACAATCCCATAAATACTCCGTAATTTTGCCCCAAAAGGCATTAGCTCATGCTGTTCCCCTTCTCTGAAAACCTTCTTTAATCTCTCTCATCTCTGAGGCAAGCCTGAAGCAGTAAAAAAGGAAAAACATCAACTTAGGAGTCAGAATAAAATGGACCAAATTCCAGCTCCATTTATCAGTTTATGGGCTTTGAGGGGGCCACTTAGAATCTATGCATTTATTTATACATATATAAAAGAGAATTACAATGTCTTCCCTGAAGATTAAAGGAGGTAACATATACAAAAATTTCCTTTTATTGTTTCTCTCTAATATACTGTTTCCTACTTGTACAAATGCATAAATCTTGTCTTAAAGAGATCACAAACTTTGAAATGCTAACATTATCATCCTTTTTCAGAAATCTTCACTGAGTTTATGCAACAGCGTTGACATGGTAAATGTTTCAGAAATACTGGTTTTGTCTACAGAATTGATTATACTTTTTTTAAACCCACATTCCTTTGTTATTTTAAATGATAGAAAAATTGTGGTCTGAAGTAAATGTGATTTCCTGATAAAGGTAAACTCATTTTTCTCAGGCCATATTCCCTAGAAGCTTCAGGAATTACTTTCTCAATTTCTTCTATATCACCTGTGTCTTATCACACATGAGTCAGTAGATATTTAACTCTAATTTCTTTCTTTTCATAAAACCTAGCTCTATGTGAGCAGGGAATCTCCCTTGCTTCACGACTCTAGCACTTCCTAAAAGAATAACATAAAAAAGAAACTTCTTTTTTTTTTTTTTTTTTGGTGCTGGGGATCAAACTCGGGTCCTTGTACTTGCAAGGCAAGTACTTTAACCACTGAGCTAAATCCCCAGCCCCTAAAAGAAACTTCTTTTAAGCTTTTCAGAGACAGGTCCCAGGCACCAGGGACAATTCAAAGACCTATGGCTACAGATTTTTATTGATAAGCAGAAAATTAGCAACTCAAAGGGCCCCAAATAGGGAAAAAATTGCTAGAGAATTTTTAAATAAATAATCTGGTTCATGCAGAAACATCCCATTCCCACAGTTATTTCCAGGTAGTAGCAAAGGAAAACTCTCGGGCACATTCAGAAGCCCCATGATAAGACTTGTCTGGACTGAAAGGTGGCAGCCTGAACCTGAAATGTACCTCCAAAGTAGACTATTTATGGAATACTACCTCCAGGAGACACAAAATAATGCAAAGGGGAGACAGCTGTGACTAAAATGAATATGTAAGCAAACAAGGATAATACTTTTATGGAAGTATTAATAAAAAAAAAATTTTAAGTGAAGAAAGTCACAAATAATTTAAGATTGAGGGTCGCTTTACACTAGGACTAAGGCTGTCTGCAAAGAAGTTCTAAAAATGAGAGAAATGGAAATATTCTAAAAAAGTCAGAATTAAGTAAATGTCTCAAAATATAGAGAACAATAAAAACAAAAGAACTGACAAAAATGACAAACTCAAGCCACCTGTAATCCTAGCACGTGGGAGGCTGAGGCAGTTCAAGACCACCCTGGGCACCTTAGGGCTGAGGATGCAGCTCAGGCAAAGGCCTGAGCTCAGCCTTGAATACCACAAAAAAAAGACAGGCCCAGGAAATTCTTCAAACATATACTCAAAGAATAAAATAAGACTGGAGGGAAAAAATCTCAAATTTTAACACACATAAAGGTTTTAGGCAAAGACAAACTGTGACGAAAAAGAGCTCACATAAACAAAAGGAAATTAGAACCAACTCCTTGCGAGATACTGCTCAAGATTAGTAACACTGTTTTGGGGCAGAAACTTCCGTAGCATCGCGATGTGAATGTAAGCATTAACACAGTGAAGAAACCTGTCACCAGGTCAACTTATTTCAGGTGCACACGCTCTAATAAAATATCTGTCTTTACAGAATCACTGCTATGAAGAAATCCTGTGTGACTAATGCGACTATCTTTTAACTAGAAAGGCTATTACTTGAAATTCTTGAAATTTTAGCATCGAGCAATTTTTTAATGTTTTGTCTTCAAATCAGACCACAGGTTTCTATTATTGTCATAAACACGTTTAGTTTCCTTCAGTTCTCCGGGCTTTTGTTTTTGAGATAGGGTGTTGCTATTGTAGTTCAGACACTGTGGTCTTGAACTCACAGTGACCCTCCTGCCACAGCCTCCCAAATGCTGGGATTCCCGGTGTGTGCCACCACACCCAGCCAGTTTCCTTTTGCTAACAATCTTATTTAAAATAAATGATACAGGGGCTGGGGATTTAGCTCAGTGATTAGAGTGTTTGCCTTGTAAGCACAGGGCCTGAGTTCGATCCCCGGCACCACAAAAAAAATAAATAAATAAAATAAAATAAAATAAATGATACAATCTTCACAGAAATTTTCTTCAAGTTCAAGCCTGCTTTCCTATTGCCTGTTTCATTAGCCAAATTTCAATCACTTGCTATTATCTCATTATTGGTCACATGCACTGATACCTACTTCACAGGATGTTCTAACAACAAATATTCATAGTACTGAACAATAAAAACTTACTTTACTTTGGTATTTGTGGTAAATTACAATTCTAAAACAAACCTCTCACATTATTTAGTTTCTCATATACTTTTATATTCACTTTTATATTCTTTGAGTACCCAATTTTAATGCCACTATTAAAGAAAGCACACAATTTTATTCAGTATGGTTGCAGTTACAATACTGACTAGCTGAGAAATCATCTGAGACTACATATTTTAAAATGTTGCAGGAGGTCTCTACTGCCTTCACAATTCATATACACTCATGTGCCACATAAAAATGTTTAATGACTGACTGCATATATGACAGCACTCCCATAAGATTACAGTAGAGCTAAAAATCCCTGTTGCCTGGTGACCACATAGCCATCATAATGTTCCACAGTACATATTCATTTGTTTATAACTAAGCAGAGATTTGTTTATTCTAGAACTGTGACTCGCAATAAACATTAGCTAAAATATTGTAACAGTCATTACTGTTCGGTACTATACATTTTTCTTTTATTGTGATGCTGATGTAAACAAGTCTACTGTGCTGCCAACTGTATAAAAAGTATATCAGATACAACTATGTACAGTACATAATACCTGATAATAATAAATGACTGCTACTGGTTTATGCATTTGTCATACTTCATTATTTCACAGTATATTCTATTTTTTAAAGGTTCATTATAAAATAATACGCCATGTTAGGCCAACAGTAGCTGTACACACCTAAAGTTTACCCTATCTCTTGACTGCATCATTTTTCTGTTTTATTTAAATTAATCTCCTGTCGTTTTGTTCATCATGGCCCTAGGAGCAATGGGCTTACAACACAAGCACACACACACGGACAATATAGACTAAGCACAGAGCTGGCTGAACCATCTAGGTTTGTGTAAAGATGCTCTCTGATGTTTGTATAAAAACAAAATCAGCTAAGTACAACTTTCTCAGATTATATCACTGTTGTTAAGTGAGCTGTAACTGTATTTCTGTGTACAACATTTAAAAAAAGGTCTAATACATAGGGGTACCATTACTGCTGATTGACCACTACTTCTATTATAAATGACTCTTAATACTTCCATCTTCCTAATCCACACAACTGATCAATTTTTTCAGTTAAAAAACAAGCTGCAGACTAATGCAGTCACACATCCCAATACCATAGCCCAAGTACAGGCTGAGAAAGGGTCTGAAAGGCCTGACTGCATGCCAAGACTTCAAGGAAGAGAAACACATGCTCTCGCATACCCACTGGGATGTCTTACTCGCAGGTATCTTCCTATTTTGCCTCCTTTCACAAATATTTACTCAGTACCTACTCTGCTACAGAGCTCACCACTGTGATGACCCAAACACCAATATGCAGCCTGGAAGTGTCGGGGCTGCGTATTCACCTCGACCATGATGCTCTTACAGAAAAAAAGAGGTCAAGGTGTTTCTGATCTGCCGTCAATATCTATGCCATCACTGTCATTCTGTTTCCCATCTTTTAATTTCATCATTTACAATAGCAAAGGTTAAGCTGAACCTCCCATCTCATAATTTACAATGGTAGAAGTCAAGTTGTTTAGTATAGTAGGTAGAGGGGTTTAAAAACTCCACCTAGATTCAATTTGTCAGTATTCAAAAGTGTGATAAGCATTTGCAATTCTTATAATGTCTTATCAAATAAGAAAAATAAGAGAAAAAAATTCAAGGCAAAACCTTAAACTCTCTAATATCCAAAACAGCATATGCATGTGTGGGAACCAGGCCCCACTTCTCTCCTTCAGCTTCAGTCATCATTCCAGTTGATGCAGTGATGAGGACGTCCCCCTTGTGAAATCTGGAATGATCCCAGAGACAAGGAATTAAAGGAAGATCCTTAAAAACTCAGGTCACACCATCTTTCACTCCACTGGCTCAGATTTGTGGAAAATTTCCACAAATCTGACATCTTTTCAAAAATGAGCTTTTCCTAATACCCCAGAAGAGCTTTCTACAAGAAAAGTTTTAATTCACAGTATATCAGATAAATTATTTCTTTTTTATCCCAAGAAACTTCATTCTCAGGCAGAAACCTATCAACAAAGAAACACAAATACTCTATTTTTAGTTTACAAGTAAGGATAAAGATGGGAAACAACAAATGTACTTCTCCAAAAGAGAGAAATCATTTTATCAAATCACTAAGCTTTCTAGTTCTGCTCTGAATGTGACTACTGTTTGGACAGTATTCCAGTCCCTACATATAGATTATCCACCTAAAGCTTAAATTCTCAGATGTCGCTTTTCCTATCTCCCCTCAAACTGCTAAGTACTTACTAAGTGCAAAATAATCCTTCCATATTATATATTCCACATTCAAATATTTTGGATTATCTCTAACCATCACTAAAAATAATTGAAGGCTACCAAGCACATAAAGTCTATTTTAAAAATAATGTCCCTAATAACTAAAAGTGACAGCTTCTGTGATCTCTATTCTACACAAGGCATGATGATTTTAAACAGCCTCTTTTACTACCAAAGGAAAGAAAAAGAAAAGAAAAAACTGTTTACCGTTGATAAAGCATTCTGAAAGAATTATCCTTACTGAAAGTCTGGCTATCTGAATGCATGGCAATCCTTTCTGGTATCCACCCAGTCAATGCATGAAGATCAATATTCTGCAACATAAACACATTTCATGGCTGTCAGTGATATTTTCAAACTCTTAGATAAATCCTCAGGGTAGCTATTAAATCAATGATTTGACATAATGATTTTGATAGGAATAAATCAGAAGACAGTTAAAAGTTTTTCGCTCATTCTGAATATAAGAAAATTCCTTTATTGGTAAATATGATAAAAACTCAAGATACTTAACAGAAAAAAACTGCTTTCACGGTAACCATTACTACTAAGTCCTAATAATATGATAACCACTTCTAATGTTTTACATACATTCCCATTCTTTCAGCTGCAGTGGGTAAATCGACAGGCAATGGATTAGAAAGCTAAACCAACAATGTATAGGTTAGGAAGAAAAATAACTTCCTATTACACTTAACCATGACCTTTACAATCTTGCCTAGCATTGTAAGCTCCTGAACAGTGGAGAAGGCCTAGTATTAGAGAAAACTAATCAAGTATAACTGATCTGCACATATTAATTACTTCATTTATTCTCTTACAAACCCTGGGAAGTGGATATTATCCTTATATTATAGACATGCAAAGAAGCTGAGAAAGTAAGTACCTTGTATAAGGCCACGAGCTGGTCAATGCCAAATTTAAAGTCATGTTAAGTCAAGTAGTTTACCTCATACAACTAAAGACACTACCACACACAGCTCAACTTTACAGTTACGTTAAGGCTGGAGAAAACAACCCTTGAACCTAAATTTACAAATCAAAATATACACAAGAATATCAAAATGTTACATCCTTTTGCTCTAAACAGGCTGTTCTGGAAAGGTACACTGCAATTAATTTGCTTTGTATCTCAACAGCAGTTACACACATCTGAGAGATTTTCTTGGACATAAAATCTACACAATATACTACCCTTACACAAGAAAATATGTACTCCCATAATAAGAGGACTAGTCAGTATCTGTCGAGGGCTGATAATCTTTCTTTACACATAAACAAAAGCAGCAATAGTATCTATAACTTTTCAAGTTAAATATACCACATTATTAGCATTAAGTCTACACTTGGCTCATACCACCTATTACTTACTGAATTGGATCCTGGAAAATCATAGCCTCCCATAACTTTCATGTATGCTTTTTCTATGAGGGACACCCATAATTCACTTTTATTGTTGGAATAAGAACACAGCAGTTCTCCCTTATGATCAACAGGTAACTGGTCATCAATTATCACCTGAAGAAAGAGAACATTAGGTGAAAGAGTATCTTAAAATCTTGTCAGGGGAAAAAAAAAAACCTTCCACACTGATAAAAAGCAGAATAGCCTGTTATTAAGATGACAGTTTTGTGCTTCTAGAATCTGATCAATTACAAAATATTCATCGTTTTAATGGGATGCCTTTATTCAGTCTTACGAGCTAACCTGTCAGGTAAGCCACTGGTTACATGTAACTACCATCAAAATTATTAGGTTGTAGAATGTACATTATATTTAAAATAATTACAAAAGGGACTCAACTATTAAGATTAATATGTCATCTTAATCTAAACCTAAAGACGCATGCTATATAGGTGTAAAAGCAGATTGTGAATGAAAAATACACTTAAATAACAGAGGAGCGAAGGGAGGGGTGGGGAAAAGGAGGGAAAAACCAAGATACATCATGTACAGGTACAAAATAACCTGATGAATGTGAACATTATGTACACAATGTACCAATACATGTTCTTGTTAAAAAAATAAAAAATATACGTAAATAAATAAATAACAGAAGAGCCAGGTGTGGTGGTACACGCCTGTAATCCCAGCACTCGGGAGGTTGTGGCAGGAGGATTGCCATGAGTTCAGGGCCAATGAGCGCTACACAGTGAGTTCAAGGCCAGCCTGAACTGCATAGCGAGACCCTGTCTCAAAAAAGAACAAAAAAAGAGGAAACAATCACTACAAAGATACAGTATATACCTTGTATTTTAAAAATAATTTCAAAGACATAGGAATAAGAATTTTTGATCTAAGACTAACAGATTCTACAACTCCATTTTGACTCTTTAAACAAGAGGTTAAGAACTGTAGCTCAGGAAAAACATTCTCAAAATTTGTTTAGTTTTTAAGTAATCAGCTAGAGTGGCTCTCAAAGGATGTTCCCAGACAACGACATCAGCATCATCATGGAACCTGTCAGAAATGCAAATTTTGGTCTCATCCCAGATCTACAGAATCAGAAACTCTGGTGGTGGCACCCAGCAATCTATGCTTTAGCAAGTTTTCCTGATGATTCTGTGTACCCTAAAACTGCAGTATTACTGAGCTATAGAGCAATGATTTTCAAACTGAAATCACCAAAGGAGCTTGTTAAAAATGAAGATTTAAATTCAGTAGGTCTGAGGCGAAGCCCAAAATTCTGCAATTCTAACAAACTCCCATGTGATGCTGAGGGTGATATGGGGACCTGTGTGGCGGGAGACAGGTGCTAAAGGATTCTAACAAGGCAAGATCCTCAGAATTCAGAGTGGCTTAAAGAAATTAAACAGTATAATTTAAGACCATGAATACATTCACAATGGAAAGAATTTTAAAGGCTTCTTACATCTCAGGGTATAACCACATATAAACTCTTCTGACCTAACAGATGTGTCTGATTTCCTTTTAATCAAAAAATTAAGATTACATTAAAATTTATTTTAAGCACTGGCAGTCCTTAGTTCAATATTACTTATTGGAACTTGTCATGGATTTTATTTTCAATTAATAACACACAATGATAGCGGTAGTAGAGTGTATAAGATCACAGACTCAAAATCAACTAAACTGTAACACAGATAACACGTAATTGTTTCTACTCAAAACTCAAAAGCACAGAAGAGAAGAAAGGGATAGTGGTAAAGGGGAGACAATATTTACCTTTCTTGGGACACCATTGAGGTGAAGTTTTACCATATACTTTCCACATGGATTATACTCTGGTTCACCATCCTTATTCTGAGGATAAATTATGCTTTTGTAAGAAAAATAAATATTAAAACACTAAGATTAGTATCTAAAACAACTACAGTACAGGAGATATTTAAACATGTCATTCATTTAGATATATGCTATTGTCTTTGCGATTTTATAAAAATAAACAAGAATACTTTCCTATTATAGACCTAGACAAAGATTTCACCTTCAAAGTACTTATTTACCATAACTAAGAAAGTATTCTGAGATCATAAATAGGGCATAAATTTCACAATATTCTGGAGACTGCTTAATTTTTAATTACATACTTTAATATATCATCTACTAAGTGGATATATTTTAAGCTAGTTAAAATAATCTTTTACCATTGACCCTAAGAAGACCATTTAAACTAATCACAACTAAGGCACTAAGCACAATTCTGATAAAGTCACATAAAATTATAGTATCAGATACCTATAAAACTATCAATATCAATTTTCTTTTAAATTAATTTGGGTTACATCAAGCACACTGAAAATTATTTTTACATGGGGAATAGCGGAAATTAAAGACTAATTCACCTTTGTACTCTCAGGGGTTAATACACAAAAACCACTCAAGAAAAGCTGAAATGAAAAAATTACACTTAATTTTTACATTCAATGATTTAAGCTAATATAACTCTTGAAAACCGAAAAAGTACTTCAGAGACATTTCAATATATTCTAAAGCAGTTCTAGAAAACAGAAATATACACCATTTTGTATTTTCCAATAAACACATTAAACAAAAGTAAAACTAATTTTAATAATATATTTTAATCTATTATTTCAACATGTAATCAATACAAAACTTTGCCACAAAACTTTGAGGTATTTCCTGTGCCATCCATAAAATTCCATGTGTATATTACACTTGCAGCCTCTAATTTACACTAACCCATTTCAAGCACTCAACAGCCATATTATAAAATACTATAAACACGATGTGATTTTACTTGATTTCTTTAGAAAATACTTATTCCACGTATGTTATTTAATTACATATGCACATGTTCTTACTGCCTTCGTGTATCTTTCCACAGCAATAAATCATCTGCTTAAGCTCTACAGTAGAGCCATAATACTCTAGCAATATGCTCTCTCTTGCCTTCTACACAGATAAAGCCTAAGTTGAAAAGTTTCCAGTTACAAGACAAGTACGTCAAAAAGGCTAAAGGAACAAGTCAAAATTTTACCTGGTAATCAGCTTTTTATTAAACCGCCTCTCATAAGCTGCACTGATAGCCAGTGATGCCACAAAAGAACAATCTGATACTATTGTCTGCCAGTAAGAACAAAGTATTAATACATTCCTTCATTCACATAATTTCAACATTAGCCAATATTTATCCACTGCACCTATCACCTGCTAAGATGCTCAATATCTTCTTGACTATTGTTTAAATAAGAATAAAGAGAAATGCCAGCCTGCTGACTCACATATTTTATTCAAATCCCAGAAAAATCAAGAAATATTTCACTGATGTTAATTTAAAATGGATATTTATATCTATTCCCTTTATCAAAAGTGAAATTCAGATTTTTCACGTTTCTCATTTATAAATACAAAAATCTGTGCCTGCTCAAAACAGTTACACAAGGTATGACCAAAAAGTAGTGTTTAAATTTCAAAAATTTATTACAGTAGAACACACACTGCCATTAATCCCTCTCAAAACACTTCTCCTTGCTTCAAACATACTTATCCCATCATTCTTGCCACTTTCTGAAGCAGTTCTGGAAGTCCTCGTTTGTGTCTTTACGAGGCATGATCAAAACTCGTATGCCGCCAAGGGCCAAACAATGAAAAGTCAGGCTTGTTATACTATGCACAGCAGCCGCACACTCTTCCACTCAGACAGTGACTGTTCCCATATAGTGAGTGCCTAGGAGCAGACTGGTGGGGCCCTGTGGGGGTTTCTATCTTTAGCCCTCTACCAGCCCCATCCCCACAGGGATCACTATGAGGCTCTCGCTCACCTCTTGGAGGAGTCAAAACTCTAGGGCAGTGCTGGCGAACCTATGGCACACATGTGGCAGGCAGCTGTCTGTTATCACTGAAAGCTCTAAAAGGTTCACTATCACTGCTCTAGGCTTTCATGGCATTTTTTAAAGTGAGGAAAGGGGTAGCAGCTGGACCTGCACACCCCCTACCCAAGTCTTTGCAGGCAGAACCAGAGAAGTAGTTGTTCATCAGAAAAGGAATGAGAAACCCAAGCAAGGTGGAAATTCACTGGATTCCAAATGGTTCTGACCTTTCATGCATCACCATGATTATCTGGGAATGGGAAACCAGTGGGGGCTGCCAAGGAAAGACAATACGCTCCCGTGATTCCTCCTTGAATGAGAGCACTACACACTTCTCCCTGCAGTCAGGCCCGGACCAGCACCTGCAGAGGCTAAGACAAGCCTGCCACTGTCTGTCCTTTCTTCTCAGAATGGTCAGAACTATCTTTACAGATCCAACAAAAGCAAAGCCATCAAGAACAGGCCATGCTAATTCTTGCAAAAGCTGAATGAGCCTTGGGGCCTGGCACCAAGGCTCTGGACACAGCTTCTCCAGAGCTCTCCTTCCCCGCTCAGCTGTAAGACTTTATTGTCCCTCTCTGATGGAGGCAGGTGGTCCCCTCTGCTGCAATGCCTGGCACAAGAGCCCCAGCTCCCCCAGCCTGCATGCTGGCTTGCGTCAGCACACTGCTGAGGACAGCATCAGCATCTCTGGACTCCTGGGAAAGGGAACTACAATTGCAGGCAGCACTGTGGAGGCAGATTTTCACAGCGTCCACGGACCAGGGCACACAGGAGGAGCCGTGCCCGCCTCTGGCCCAGGTCTTACCCCTGTCCCCAGGAGTATCTGACAGGTGCTAGGGCCCATCCCCTTGCAGTCCTGGCAGCACCTGGGGACTCCAGAGCCAGGTGGGCCTCCAGTGTTCCACTTGGTACACTCCTGAACAATACAGAGGCCAAAACACAGCTCAGTGACACAGAGAGCTCTCAGGCACAGCTCAGCTGATCCTGTGGAGCAGAACCAGCTGTTACTTCTGTCACAGGCAGGGCAGCCAGGCCCAGGTGCAGGGTGGCACTGATCGGCTGGCTGGCTGCCTACAACATCCTCCCACATAAGGACACATCTCGAAAAGCCCAAGGACCCCGTGGATTCCTGCCTCCGCTGGGCCCAGGGCAGGGGTTCTGCACCTCCTCTTCAGTACATTTATACACACTGAGAGTCACGGGTCACTCTGTCTGCCTCAGGAGCACAGTGCACAGAGAGAAGTGGAGACATCAGTACTCAGGAGTCCTTGTGCAGGGAGGTACACAGCTGTGACCAGCAGGAACGTGTGTTCACTCCATCAGAGGCACCTTGGGCATCAGGCGGGGCCCTGAGGATACTTGCTGGGAGCCTTGAGGAAGTGTGGGGCGGCAAGTATCTGCCGCTCAACTTCTGCCCATGCAGATCAGCTAATGGACTCTGCTGGCTGCTTAATGGAGAGATCTTTCAAAAGAACAGATTTAAAGGACTTTTTGTAAAGTGTTCAAAAACAAAACATGGTATGTCTTCATCCGCCTTATTCCCTGGATTTGGCTTCATGCACTTCTGTCTCTTCCTCCAAATCAAAATGACCTTTCATAAAAGATAGATGTCTTGAATCTATTCAAGACATAAAGGCAGCCATACCAGTGCAACTAAAGACACAAAGACTTCTAGGACTGTTTCAGAAAGCGCTAAGAAGGCTGGGATAGGTATGTTCAAAGAGAAAGAGAGACTATTTTGAGTGGGATTAACAACAGTATGTCTTTTACTATAATAAATTTTTATAAATTTAAACATGCACCATTGTTTCTGATTATTCTGTATATACAGTTATTTCAGTGCTTAAGTCAAAATGTATAGAATGAGTAATTTTTTAAGTACCTTCATGTACCTAAATATATAAAAGCCTAAGAAAAAAATTCAAATTCATATTGCTAATTTCCTTAAAATGCTAATTTTCATATAAAATTTTATAAAATAAATGTTTACCTGCTTTATGCTAAAACTGGACACAGTATATATCATCGTAGGATTGTTAGTGAGGTCTTCTGGTCGTACCCACTTGGAAAAGGTAGTTTTTTGTTTAGGTGATAATGGCAGCTTACCCCATCTATCACTGAAGAATAATAAAAATTAAAATAAGACCAATTTCAGATGATTCAAAGTCAGAATTAAGTTCCCTAGTGAGTTTTTCTTTATTTTTGATAGAGTAATAATACAGCTATACTTAGATCTTTCTAAAATAACTTCCTGGTCAAATCTGCCTCTTTATACCTAAACACTGAATCCAGTCAACCTAACCATCCTCCCCAATTAAAAAATACACATATAAATAACACAGAAGCAGAACCCAACATTTTTTAAGAATATATAAAAAAAAGAATATACATCATTTAAAAATTTAATTTAGCAGGCTTGTTAAAGAAATTCAGTCATAAAGGCAAGCATGGTGGCTCATGCCTATAATCCCAGCAGTCAGAACGCTGAGGCAGGAAGATCACTGGCCATCCTGGGCTAGTGAGTTCAAGGCTAGCCTGAACTACACAGTGAGACCCTGTCTCCAAAAAAAGAAAGGAATTCAGCAATAAAATAGCCATTAACAACAGTACAGGCTGATTTGTTCAAAGGACCCAAGAAGCTACGGATTCTTACTTTGGCTTTTGTTTTTTGGGTTTTTTTCTTTTTGGTGCTGGGGATCGAACTCAGGGCCTTGTGCTTGCGAGGTGAGCACTCTAACCACTGAGCAAATCTCCAGCCCTTACTTTGGCTTTTGAACACTCTGCAAGTCTAGAGTAGCTAATTTACTAAATACTAACCATGTGTCAGGCATCATGCTAAAGTGCTTTACATACATTATCCATTTAAATGCTCAAAACAACTCTATTAAATTAAATATTTTTGGAAAAGTCAAAAAGTGACTAAGTAACTTATGAAGGTCATGCAGCGAAGAAGGAAGACTGGACCTTGAATCTAGGTTTTTGGTTCCAAATCCACTCTGTGCTGTAATATTTCTCTAAAACTGATACATAGTACCAGAACAAAAAACATCTACCCTTCCTCAAAACTTGAGCAAGGGCAGCAAATCCCTGGATTTCAAGAGATTTAGGGGTGAGGTACATGATATGCAAACTAAAACAAACATACTCTAACATTCTTATTCGTTTTAAAAAAAATGCTGATAGATATTAGGAGAAAGAGGATTTTGTGGTTAAACTCCTACCTAAAGGATTAGTTTCTTCATTGCAAGATCATCTAAACAATTAGCCAATGCTGGCTGTAAATCTGAGTAGAATATGACAAACATCATTTCTCAAACTATTTCTGATAACCATCTCACAGAAGTGCGAATGATCCAGGTAGCATTTGATACCTGTGTAAGATCAGGCTGATTATAAACAGAGTTAACTGGAATAAGGAGTTTAAATTAACTTGCCACATGAACCAAAAATTCAAGATTCTTTTTCCCCCCATTCTCCCACCCTAAGATTAACATTTGTTCTCAAGTCACCAATGAATAAATTCAATGTTTAAATTCAATGTCTTTCCTTAGAACTTTAAAAATACTCAAAATATCATATAAACATGTTTGTGGTTTAAAAATAATACTAGAAAAAATTCTTTAAAATCATTCAATCTCTCTAACCAAAGACAACCTTTTGTAAATTCTGAATCCTTTTCCTGTCAATCTGTTATCTAAATTTTTTTTAAAAATTGTATTCTCGTTGTTATATACAATGGACACTCTTGCAACTGACAGAATAGTTTTAAATGTATTTTTAATGAACTTTCTCAAAATTTAGTTTAGAAGGTATTTATTAAGTACTACTATATACCAGATAATTGTGATACAGGCAGGGTACAACTTAGTTAAACAGATATTATGAAATTTATAATCCCCTAGAAGATAGGCATTAACAGAATTAAAACAAAAAATATGAAAAATCCCAACTCTGAGGGAGTTTGTACAGTTCTGTATTTTACTTTTCCAATTATATTGTGAGCATTTTCCCAAGTTAAATACCTTGAAAACTTGACTGTTCATGAATATTTATTTTTCTTGCGAATATTCTGTTTTACACACATTAGAAATGCAATTTATCTAATTTGTTACACAATTAAAACTGTAAGTTTACATCTCTACTTAGATATGTCCATTCTAGAACATACTAGAAGAACTGATTTACCTTCACTATTACAATATACACTGATTAATATCTTTTATGTAAACCTTTGAGTACATTTCTAAATACCTTGGTTTCCTGACATGGAACAATTATAACACTTTCTTAAATATTTGGAATATATAGCTAATTGGTGTAATATAACTTAGTGTTTAACAAAATAATTATTTTTCCATCAGTTAACCTTTATTGTATAGTACTTGCTATGTAACAAGCACCATGCTAAGTACTTCATAATTTATTCATTTAATGATGACAGTAATACTATGAAGGAGGTTCTAATACTATCCTCACTTTTACAGATGAGGAGCCTGAGACATATTTAACAATTTTCCAGAACCATACAGGATTTCAAACTGGAAAATTTGATTCTAAAATCTGTGCCCTTAACATCAAAGCTACAAAACTTATGTCATAAGAATTCCTCAGATCCTAATCAGTTACTAGCATTACAAGGTTGCCTGCGTTACAGGAGAAGGGTTGGCGATTTAGTTCAGTGGTAGAGTGCCTGCCTACCAAGTGCAAGCCCATGAGTTCAATCCTCAGCACCCCCTTGCCAAAAACAAAACAAAAGCAAAAGAGGTCGCCTGAGTGAAAAAATTAGGGTGATAGCTTACTGGCTTTCACACACCTACTTCCTGGCCACTTAAGAAAGCAAAACAAGCTAAGCAGAGTAGTACATACCTGTAATCCCAGCACTCTGAGAGACTGTTGCATGAGAATCACAAGTTCAAGACCAGTTTTGGCAATTTAGCTACTTAAGTGAAACTCTGCCTCAAAAAAACTAAAAAAAAAAAAAAAAAAGGGCTGAGGATGGAGAATATACCTCAGTACAAAGGCCCTGGGTTCAATCACCAGTGAAAGACAGAAATAAAGACAGAATATGGGGGAGTGGGGAACGGGAGAAGTACAAAGCAAATGGTGGGGGAGGGAAGGAGGCGAGAGAGACAGACACAAAGACTAAGAGAAACAGAAACAGAGATGGAGACTGGAAAACGAAAAGCAGCACTCTTATTCTTTATAGATCTTTTAATCCCCTATGAAAGCGTTCAAAAAATTCTTTTTCTTGTATTGGGAATTGAAATCAAGACTTCACTACATCCCCAGCCCCTTTTACACAGGCCACCCTCAAATTTATCATCATCCTGTCTCAGCCTCCCAAGCAGTTGGGAATACGGCGTGTGCCACTATGCCCAACACTGTTGTGTTACTTAACGCCACTTTTTCTATCCATGTATAAATACATTAAAAGTTAAAATACTGATACTATAATATTACATGCATAATTTTCTATTCTTTGAAATTTCTATATAGTGAGCATTTTTCCCTACATTTTTTAAGACACTTAATTTATACACCACAATATCTGACCGCATGGATGTGCCTTTTTCCCCCCAGGATTTTGAGACAGGATTTCACTATATAGTCCAGGTTGACTTGAACTCACTATGTAGCCTATGCTGGCCCCAAACTCATGATCTTCCTGCCTCAGCCTCTCAAGAGCTGGAATTATAGTCATGAGTTACCACACACAGCTGGATATACCATTAATGAATCATTCCCATACCCCCAGATATTTAATTTCAGTAACTCTTTGTTATAACAGATGCCTTCATGAATGCTCTTACTACACACACCTCTGAATACTGATTTCCTTAGGATGATTAGAAGCTTGGAGTCCTAAACCAAACAATATTTTAAGGCTCTTAATATAAACTGCCACTGTCCTGGAAGGCTGTGCTAACACCTTTATAAACAACTCTTTCTTGAACTGGATCTCAGTAAACAAAGATACTGTCATTCTCTTCCATTTTTCCATTCCATTCCTGTACTGGCTTGTAGTTCTGATGTAATTCAAACATCAACTGGACAAACATTTACTGAGCGCTTACTTTGTGCCAGATATTGTAGTGGGTACTATGAGTATAATGTGAGGCAAAAAGAGATCTATCTACATGAGCCCATGATTAGGCAAATAAAGTGTTCCTGCTATGTTATCCCACCTCTTTCCCATAATTATACCTCTCTTCCAGTTTTTTTATAAATTTTAATTTCAAAGCTATGAATTGAATTGTACTGAGTATTGTAAAATTACAGAAAAACTTCAAAATTAAGAGCTTAAAAGTAAAAATTACAATAGTACTTACTTACCAGAAAGGCATTGGATAAGCAAAACGTTCCCTCAGATCAACACTCATGAAAGGAACATATTCTATACCATTTATTTTTGAAGTTGTCCTGTAAAATGTGAGAAAAAAATTCTAAGGTAAATAGTCAAGTCTATCTTAATGACCAATCTAAAAATCTTCAAAATTTAAATGACAAGGTATAGTACTATATTAAACTGACAACTTCATGTTATTAAATATATTTGAGTAAAATTTTCATAAAATTGAGCAACAGAAAATAACCCAGGGCTGGGGATTCAGCTTAGTGGTAGAGTGCTTGCCTAGCAAGTGCAAGGCCCTGAGTTCAAACCCCAGCACCCAAAAGAAAAAACAAAAAAATAGAAAAGAAAATAACTGATGCATTTCAATTCAATAAAAGTATTCTTTTTGTTTGTTTTTGGTACTGGGGATCGAACTCAGGGCCTTGTGCTTGTGAGGCAAGCACTCTAATCACTGAGCTACATTCCCAGCAAAAGTATTCTTTTTTTTTTCCCCTCACTTTTATTTACTTATTTTTACCAAGAACATGTATTAGTACATTGCATACATAATGATCACATTTTATCGTGGTTATTTTGTACCTGTACATGATGTATCTTGGTCCCCTACCCCCTCCTCAACCCTCCCTTCCATTCCCCCCTTTCCTTATTTACAGCAAGTTTATTTACATTTTTCCATTTTTTCCCTTTCTTTCCCTTTCCCTTCCTTCTTTTCCTTCTTTTCCCTTTCTAGTTCTCCTATCTTTTGAATAATATCTTTCTTTAACCTAATATCTATTATGCCTCTTTAAAAAATATGGAACGCTTCATGAATTTGCATGTCATCCTTGCACAGAGACCATGCTAATTTTCTCTGTATCATTTCAATTTTAGTATATATGCTGCCGAAGCGAACACAAAAGTATTCGTTTTAACACTAACATCCTTCACAACAAAACTCTAGTCTCTACGAGCCTATTCTGGAGGTAATGAAAGTGCCCTTTGTGTCCCTTACCAGGACACAAAACCAATTCTACCTTAAACCCAAAAGGACAAATCAATTGTTCAGCCATTTTTTAATTTTTTTTTTCATTTCTGAATTTTTAAAACATGAAATTTACTATTCTGAAAAAACACGTTCTTCATATTTTCCAATATATAGGAATATAGAACAGGTAATAGAAGAAGGAAGTGCCACAAATCTCAGCTACGGTCTCCTGACAAATTTAAGAAATGTAGCTTGTGGTAACTTTGCATATTTTCTCCCTATTTTGTATATGTCTGTTTATTTAGAATGGCTACAAGATACCTGCACAATGTAGTCTTCAGGCAACAATGTTCAGTGAACTTGAGGATTAATCAGAAGAGTCAGCAAAAGATACAATGACTTAGGACAATGTATAGCCTCATTCTGAAAAGAGGATGAGAACTTTTCACTTGTATGAAGGGTAGGTGGAAATATATAGTTGCTATGGTACAGAATTTCAAATGTGAGTAGAGAGCACAGGAATGCTGAAGAGCCAAAATGCTGTACTCCTAATTAGTGTCTGTCAGCTCCAAAACTATCCCTCCTTGTCTTAGTGTTGTGTTGGCTCATAAGCAATTTTTCCTAGACAAAGGGAACTAGATTAGTAGGAATACAATTAAAATCTTCAACAGGAAAGAAAGATGCTGTCACATAGTTGCAAACTAGAAAGAAGCCTTTTCAGCTCAATTTTAGGAAAATTAAAAATGAGCACCTACCTAACTTGCATAGTTCTAAGCACTTGAGAACACTCCAACTTAGTAACAGCCACACTGGCTCAAAGATTTATCTTACCTACACTGGTTCAGGAGGCAAAAGGATTTCTCCATTAATATGCTTCATATTTCTCCATTAATATGCTTCACATTCTTAATAACCCCTGAAGCTCCTTTCACACACATTAAGCTGCATGCCCTGAAAAGGGGTCTTTGAGTAAGAACCAAATGATACATAGTTTGTATTTTCCAATAAGGTCTGTCACGTAGTCTGTTTTCTCTTTTCTATGTGTGTGTGTGTGTGTGTGTGTGTGTGCTGGGAGATCGAACTCAGGGCATCATGTTTGGTAGGCAAGCACTCTACCACTTGAGCTAAATCCCCAGTCCGTTTTGTTCTCTTTTTAAAAATCCTTTAAAGAAATGAAAAATTACTCATAGCTCAAGATTTTAGTTTTGTTTTCTGGTCTAGACTCTATTTCAAGGCAAGGAGTATTTTCCCATTAGGGCTCCCTTACAAAGTTGCACAGACTACTAGTAGCGTCCCATAGCTGTTGCGCTCCTTAACATTCAGGGCTCAACTTCGCAGAATGCCAAGTTTTACAGAAAGACACATTATGTCAAGTAAAAAATGCTAATACTAAAATATATTAGAAAGAAATTTTAACTCTCCATTTCAAAATGACTACATGTTATTACTTAAAATTATATAATAACACTTTTTAATAAAGATCTGAACACAGTTCAGAAAATCTAATTACCTGCATTGATTATGTTACCAAAATTCATGGTAAGGAATCATAAATGGATTTACCTGAGCACTTCTATTTCTTCTGCTGTGTATCTCTGGCCTTGTGCATCACATGACTGTGGACTCATAAATGGCTGAGGTTTTTCAGCAAAGGAATTAGCTCCTAATGGAAAATGTGCTTTCACTGGAGGTGGCTTTGGTTTAATATTTGCTGACCTGACTTTGTAGAACGGCTTTGTCAAAGGCTCACTCAATGCTTCTGCTCTATAATACAGACACAGAAAAACAGTATTAGTTTTTCTTCTCACATTTAAGCTTTTTTTTTTTTCCTTTTGGCAGTACTGGAAATTGAACCCAGGACCTCCTCAATAAGATACATCCTCCAGCCCTTTTGTTATTTTGCCCAGACTTGGCTCAAACTTGTGATCCTCTTGCCTTAGCCTCCCACAGTGCTGGGATTACAGGTGTGCACCACCATGCCCAGCTATATTTAAGCTTTTAGGAAACAAAGTTTAATTCAAGAACCAGTCAGCCGTCTGTAATGGAAAATTAGTGTATAAAATTCTTACACACTAATCAAAAATCTCATTACTTTAGCTACTCCCAAAGAGGAGGTAAATATTTTTGCAAATAATATTCTATTGACAACATTACTTGAACAATTCTTCTACGCCAGATACTCTACAAAGTAAGTGGTGTGCAAGACTGTATAAAACAATTCCTACTCTTGAGGTGCTCATAGTTTTGTAGAGAAAGATGACTGCATCAAAATGATAGATGCCAGGTCAGATGTGAATGAATGTATGAAAAGAAACCACAGATTTAATGACTGGAAAAGAGAGTGAGGGAAGGTTGCTTTGAACTGATGCTGAAGGCAGAGTTTTCACCTGGGGAGTCGGGAAACATTTTTAAATACAGAGAAGAACACGTACATGAATTGAGATAACTTCCAAAGAATAGATATAGTCCCTGTGAAAAGTGCAAATGAGAGGCAGCAGATCAGAGAACAGGAAGCAGGAGTGGATTATGGAAGGTCTCCCATGCTATGCGAGGGAATTTTGGCTTTGTTTTGTCAAACAACAAGCTAACAAACAGAAGTTCTTAACCTGAGGTCCACATATGAGCTTTAGGAGTTTTGTGAACACTTTTGAAATCATATACAGAGTTATTTATGTATATTTTTCTAGAGAGTAGATCCACAGTTTTCAATGGATCCTCAAAGGTATTCATTACTCACAACCTTTCACCCCCTGCTTAGAATGCATTCAGGAATACTAGATGGATTAGCTACACAGGCAATAAAACTCCGCTATGATTCTGATTAAAAAAAAAAAAAAGTCAAACTACAGAAGACAACTCTGTGCCAAGTGCTCATATCTTCATGAATTTGAGGAAACAAACTAAAGGTTAGTTGACAATGGTGAGGAAAAGGAGGAATGACATACCTCTATAAATAAGAAAAGCTGAGGGTTGTACAGCTATCTAGTCAGAGCCTCAAAAGGAGGTAATTTTAGTAATTCATGCTACAGATATCAATGTGATTTCCATGCTTTTCCTTATCTACAAAACGCCTTCGAGAGGTATGACTCTCTTATACAAATCCATTCATTCTTTCGACAAATACCTACAAGCATGTACTACACATCAGGAGTTCTGCTACGTGCTTGGCTACAGCACTGAACAAACAGCCAAAGTTGCATCTTCCTAGAGCTTACATTTGGGGATGAGGGGTGAAAGGAACATAAAGAGCAAAAATAAATCATATGTCTTCGAAAGTGGTAAGAGATATGGGAAGGAGCATTAGAAGAGATTAGGCAGGACAAAAATGCCAGGGGAGATTCGATGCTAAACAGGATAGTTACGGCAGGCTGCGACGCAAAGCTGACACCAAGGTGAAGGAGCTACGCGCACTGTGTAACTGGGGAATGTGCGTGTCTGGAGCAGGGCGATTCTCGAGCTCTCTATTTCCTGCAACAGCTCTGGAAACAGTTCTAGAGGTTCTCCTGTTTGCAGTCTGATATTATACAAGATAAGAAAAGTCATCCATTTCTGGTATCACAGTCACTTCTGTTCTCTAACAGCAAAAACTAAAAACATTCCCTGATTGATGGGCTATTTCTTGAGGTGAAAGCGAGAGACTAAAAGGAGGTAAATCCGCTCACAGGAAGAAGACAGACTCTGACCTCGGCCTGAGGACGGAGGTCTGTTACCGCGACCTGTCTCACGCAAGGTAGGTCTGTCATGTGACAAGTGACAACACAAGCCGTCACCGTCAGCACTCAAGGGGCGAAACTCACCTATCTAGTGCCTGTCGAGCCAGCTGTTTCAGTTTGTTTTGCAGGCTTTTATCAGCAGTTTCAGAAGACTTAAGAGAAAGAAAGAGACAGACATCCTAAAGCATAATTAGTTTTTACTTTGCTTGATCCATGATATTTCTATGCGAAAAAATTTACAATGCACATTATGTTACTTGAAATTATGAATGAACAAAAGGAACATTTTGTTTTCATCTTTAAAGACTATCATTTAAAACAACGTTGAAAACTCATCACTGAGGTGAACCTAAAAGACCACCAAATGAGGCTGAGGCAGGAGGATTGCAAGTTCAAGGCAAGACTGGGTGACCCAGCAAGACTGTCTCAGGATAAAAAGAAATAAAATACAAAAGAGGCTAGAAATATAGCTCAGTTCTCCCTGGGGAATCCCCGTCCCTGGGGTGCTGACGCTCGGATGACGGTGGGACGCCCGGGCTCTACCATTTCACCCGCCTTCCCACCAGGAGCACCAGCTGCCCTGAGCTGCAAACACTCCTGAGGGAGCTGCAGGGTCACCTGCATACAGACTTTACGTTACAAACCAACAAAGCCCTGCCAAACCGATACTGTACCTTATTGTTTACTGTACAAAGCTGAAAAAAAGTTTACCCTAAATTCACAATTTGTGATGGCAAATTCTTTCTATAATAGTTAATTTTAGGTATTAGGTTATAAGCAGGTTAAAAACTAGTACCTGTAATTTAAAAAGCGACTGCTTACTGACTCAATAGAGACAAAATTTTAACAAGCTGCAAAAACCCATTAACTGTTATTCTAATGGGGGGGGGACAGGGAGTACTGGGAATTGAATCTGAGGCCTTACTAACGCTACGTAAGGGCTCTACCACTAATCTATACCCCTGGCCTCTTGTTAACTTTGAGAGAGTCTCTGTCAATTGTCCATGCTAGCCTGGGACCTGAAATCCTCCTGCCTCAGCCTCCCAAGTAGCTGGGATTATAAGCATGTACCACAATACCTGGCTTCACCATCTTTTTGATAAGGATTAATTTAAGTTACATTTATAATAATAGAACTTATTTCCTTCAAAGAGTTCAGTAAAATTCATTAGTAAAGGAAGTTTCTTTGTGTTATCCACTTTCGAATACTCCCTACTCATCCAGAGTAGCTGTCCATTATATCTGTTCTCTCTCTCCCCTCCCCGTTTCTCTTTCCCCACCTTCAAATAAATTGTCTTCTTTTATTTAAAAAACAAAGGAAGTTTCTTAACATAATTCCACCAAATGTAAACTGCCGTTATACATACGGTTTTCAGACAGAGATCCACAGCTTCTGTATACAATTCTATTGCTTCTTCAACATTCTGTTTTTCATCTTCATCAAAAGCTTGTGTAACAAGGAAATGGGCACGCTCTAAGTCTAACTGATGTTTTGATTTCAAAGGACCAGCACTCTTTGACTGAACTAGGAAAAGAAAGCAAGCATATAAAAAAGGATTACCCAACTACAGCAGGGAACAGTACACCTTTTTAATACATTTAAAACGTTTTTGGTTTTTTTTTAACCAAACTCTATAACCCTACATTTAAAAAGTTCAGCAAAGTACATTTTAAAAAAAAAATTCCTCTATTACAGCTTATATCTAGATATCCCCCCAAAGCCTCATGTAGTCGTAAGTGGAACTTTTCAGAGGTGCCTACACTGTGTGATGCTGGGATTAAGGATGTGATGCTGGAATTGATTCATATGCGATGCTAGGATTCAGGGTGCCCCCCTGGGTGTGTGTGCCACCTGCCCTGGGTGGGTAGCCTGGATAGAATATAAGGGACAGAAAGAGGGCTGCTGTTGTTTCTGCTCATTGCTTCCTGCTTCTTTGCAACTTTGCTGTTTTGCTGCCTTCTGCCCACCATGAACTGCTTCTCTGCAATGTCCCTCTGCCATGCCACTCTGCCTTGGAGCCAGCCCACTATGGACTGAAACCTCTACAAACTGTGAGCCAAATAAACCTTTCCTTCCTTAACTTTGGGTATTTTGTCTCAGCAATGAGAAAAAATAACTAAGATACCCCTTGAAGGAATCTGACCACGGCCATTCTGAGCTGAACATCAACAACCCCCACTATGCTGAGCTTGCATACCTGCTAGAACTGTACAACCATGGGTTGATAAGGCCCAATTACCACAGCTGCAACCCATGACTCTCATCATTATTCAGGCCTGTGCTTAACAAGTAGTCCAAGCCCAGTGACCATGGCTACAATCTATAACTCCCTTCATTCCTCAACCCTGTGCTTGACAAGTGACCGAAACTCCCTATGTACTCCAAGCCTTGTCCCTAACTGGTAATCAGAACTCCCTTTCAATGACACCCCCCCAGAGCTTATGTCTATGACCCTATAAAAAAACCTCATAGCCTGCACGAGAGAGCCGGTCTGGTCTCTAGTGTCAGAGTGGTTTTTCTTAGGTTCGTTCTGAAATAAACCTGTCCTGTAAGCTCGTACCTCTGTTTCTTTTCCTTTTTCCCAACACCTCCCACCCTTTACTGAGATGGAGTTCACTATGTTGCCCAAATTACCTCACACTTTCCATCCTCCCACCTCAGATTCCTGATCCGCTGTAAAAATTACATATGCCACTGCCCCCCCTCTTCTCCTTTTAATCTTCATTTTAAACCCCCCCAAAGCCAGTTGTTTAATTCATCACACAACAGACACCAAAGACAACTAGTATTGAAAATGTTTTATTAAAATGTTCTTTCCCCTGAATTTGTTTCCCTACCAGTACTCCCTTCATATAAACAATAAAACATAGGAGTCTGCTTAACATTCCCCTCCCACCCTGAAAACAAAGCAAAAATTTGGAACATACTAAATCTTCAGAAACGCCATTATATTTTCAGGTAACTTAAGTTTTTTTTCAGCACAGATGATAACTCTGTAATATACCAGGCCTGATGATAAAGTTCCTGCTTTTCCTATTTATCTGCATCAGGAATAAGCAATCAAACATTTTTACTGTCCTTTGAAATAAGTATTTCCACTTGCTTTTAATATAAAGATACGTATTTATAAGAAACTTGCATCCAGAGTAAAGGTTCCTTACAACTCAACAATAAAAAGACAACCAAACTAAAAAGTAGACAAAGGCTCTCAATAGACACAACAGTCAAATGGCCAAGTGACACAAGATGCTCAGCACATCAGCCATCTGGCAAATGCTTGATGCTACTTTATACCCATTAGGATGGCTAAAATAAAAAAGACAGACAATAGTAAGTGTTGGTGTGGACGTGAAGGAATTAGAACCCTGCTATGTTGCTGGTGTAATTGTACAGTAGCGTGACAACTCTTGAAAAACAGTTTGGCAGTTCTTCTTAGAATTATCCTATGACCCAGCATTCTACTCCTGGGTATATAACCAAGAAAACAGAAAGCATATTTTCACACAAAACTTGTAAACCAATGTTTACAAACCAGTGTTTATAGCAGCATGTTCACAACAGCTAAAAGGTAGGAAAAGACCAACTACCTATCAACTGACACATAGAAAAATATGGTGTATCAATTCAAAGAATATTATTCAGTCATAAAAAAGAATAAAGAATTAATACCTCCTACAACATGATAACCCTTACAAATATTAAAGCTTAGTCAAAAAAGCTAGACAACAAAAGGACTGAATGATTCCACATTGAATGATTCCATTTACTGTACATGAACTATCCAGAACGTCTACCTATAGAGACAGAAAGTAGATTAGTGATTCCTAAGGGACAGAGGTTGGAGGAATGGGAAGTGACTGCTCATAGATAAGAGGTTTCTTTTGGGGTGACAGAAGTTGTAAATTTAGACAGTGATTGTACTTGCACAACTCTACTAATATACTAAAACTGGTAATTACCAAACTGCTGGCTTTAAAAGGATGAATTTGCTAGGCATGGTGACACATGCCTATAATCCCAGTGCTCTGGGAGGCTGAAGTAGAAGGATCAAAAGTTCAAGCCCAGCAAGGGCAATTTAGTGACTTAGCAAGGACTTCTCTCAAAATAAAAAAAAAAATTAAAAGGGCAGGGATGCAGCTCAGTGCAAAGGCCCTAGGTTCAATCACCAGTGGGTGGAGGAGGCAGGATTTTATGATGAGTCAATTATACCTCAATAAACCTGTTAATTTTTTAAAACTTTATATTTTGTTAGTTTCTTAAAGATATGTGCTGATGTTTTTAAAACTTTTACCCTCATTAACCTCTCTTGAGGTATGTAATGATCCCATTCAAAAATGAAGATACCAAAGCCCAAAAATATTAATCTAGCCCAGCACAGGATTTCTTAGCCTTGGCACTACTGATATATTGGACTGGATTTTCTGTGCTGTGGAGGAATGTCCAACGTATTTAAAATTTTTAGCAATATCCCAGGCCACTACCCAATTAGATGCTAGCAGCATACTCCCCACTCCACCCAGCAGTACCTAAACCAAACATCTCTCCAGACACTGCCAAAATCCCCTTGTGGGGGTACTGCAAAATCATTCCCTGTTAAGAACCACTGATCTAGCCTAGGGTTTCACAGCTACAAACAGAAGGGTAAAGAATCAATTTAAATCTTTTAATTCCAAGTCTCCATCTTTTTATACTATACCAGTCAATTTCAAACTATGTTACCTTTCCCCACTCAGAGGTAAACTTACTTTCTATGAGTTTGACTTCCATCAGCAAACTATGTTTTTTTGTTTTGTTTTGTTTGAGTGTTGGGGATTGAACTCAGGGCCTTGCACTTGCTGCACAAGCACCCTACCACTTGAGCTAAATCCCCAACCCCAATTTTTTAACAATTGGGGTTCTCAGCACAAGGCCCTGAGTTTGATCCCCAGCACCAAAAAAACAAACAAACAAAAAAAAAAAAAACAAAAAAACTGGGGTTCTGAACAGTATATTTTGAAAAAGGAGTTTACTTAAAATAATAAACCATTTAATTCTCTACAGATAACATACATTTACTGAACAAAATAGATGAAATATTGGTGCAACAATGAAGGTGGCCTGCTTTAAAATTTCTTTTTAAACTTGTTTCAATGATAAGCCTTTACTTTTCAAGAGATTAGGCCTCTTTCATCTGAGCCTGAATATCACATTCATAAATATCAATGTTTAGAATGTGCTTCTCAAAATCAAATGCAGGCCAGCCATGGTGGTACACACCTGTAATCCCAGCACTTGGGAAGCTGAGGCAGGATGATCGCCACAAGTTCAAGGCCAGCCTGGGCTACATTGTGAGTTCAAGGCCAGCCTGAACTATAAAGCGAGACTGTCTCAAAAAGGAAAAAGTAAATAAAATGCAATCTGTTTTGTTTTTTGCTACTTTGCTCAAACTGGTTTTGAACTCATGGGCTCAAGTGATCCTCCCACCTCAGCCTTTTGACTGCTGGGATTACCAGTGTGTCCATGCTCAGCTCAATGTAATGTTTTAGGTTTAGCTGTATTCAATACAAAGTAGGAAGAATTTAATTCTTTAGTAAAAAAAAAAAAAAATGAGTCATTTTTTTTTTCCCAACTGCTATAAGAACTTCAAAGGTTTAAAGAACACACTGGCGAGTATGTGCACATATGGAAAAGAAATATGGAAATACTCTTTTAGTTACCAGGGTTTCTACTTGTAGAATATTATCACTGTGTCCACAGAGCTCCACTCCCTAAATACATGAGTCAGTGTAACTTCATATCACGAAAGGATTGATACACAGGCAGTCCATTGTTCAATATATGCAATTTCTGGATATTTTCTTAAAGTAACCTTTTTTAAAAAGAGGATTGCTGTAACAAGGAAATAGATCAAATATACTTTATCCTAACTATGTGCTTTATAACTATTCATGTTTAGAATTAGGGTAGTAAGTAGCACAAAGTCTATCAGAGTAAAGATTCCTCTGCTTGTGGCAGTATCATCCAGTAACACAAAAATAGAGTAAAAATCATCCCTAGGGCTGCAAGAGGTGGCATACTTACAATCCTAGTATTCTGTGAGAATGTGGCAGGAGGACGGCAAGTTTGAGCACAGCCTGGGCAACTTTGCAAGATCCTATCTTAAAATAAAAACTGAAAAATGGGGGAGATGTAACTCAATGTGAAGGCTCTGGGTTCAACCCCTCCCCGAAAAAAGTATCACCCCTACACTGAGCTACCTCACAGCCCTTTCTTTTTTCTTTTCTTTCTTTGAAACAGGGTCTCAATAAATTACTAAACTGACCAGGCTGGGCTCAAACTTGTGATCCTCCTGCCTCAGCCCCCTTGAGTTTACAGGCATGCACCACCACATCCAGCAAGGCTCTGCATACTTCTATTACAGCAACTGCCATATTGTTTACAGAAATAAACAGAAGCTGCTCCAAGTCTCTGCTCCCATATTGCTTTTCCAAAGTACAGTTTAAAAAGAGTTCAGCAAAGGCCTTGAGGCAGAGGACACTGACAGAAGAGACTGAGCCTGTAGCTGAAATCTTTAAACACTGAAGAGGATTAGTCTATTTTAATAACAAGAGGGCATGTGCCAGATATCTAAAAGGCAGACTCTAACAGGGCTCTAATCCTACCTTTGCCAGTGATAAATTACATCTCTGGGAAATTAGGAAATTGGACTGTGTTCTCTCATACATCTATCACGTATTTCCAAATTACACTTTTTTAAAGAGGAATGAGCAGAAAGTGAGAATCGAGGACCACAAATGGAGAGAGAGAAACACAGGAAAAAGATATGATGCGAGAGAAAAAAAATAAAGTGACGATTTCGGAGCCTTACTAACCTGCAGAATGTAGAGCTTGAACTCTTTCTAGATACTCATTTATTTTTTCTTGAATACGTTCTAGGCTTGATCCTGCCATCTCAGCATAAATTAAGGCTTGTGCTGCTTCCTAAAAATAAAAAGAATTCAAAGGAATCAAACAGATGCATTACAATTTGAATTTTCATTACCACTTTCCAATTCACTGTAAGTTTCCATGAATGACAAAGTATCTTTTTCTATTCGTGTTTGTGATACCTAAGAAGTGTCATCATCTTCATGAATACATATACATATCACATCTTGATCATTTTTACTCACTCCTTTCCTTTCAAAGAACACCTTTAAGACATTTTTTTTCATAAATAGGTAATCTCAACACCTTTTCTTCAGTTTTCGGTGTTTTCAATTTTTTTTTTTTTTTGTGGTGCTGGGGATCAAACTCAGGCCCTTGTGCTTGCAAGGCAAGCACTCTAATCACTGAGCTAAATCCCCAGCCAGTGTTTTCAATTTTTACATACTGTTGAAAATGTAAGAACTCAAGTACATACGTATAAGGATTTGATTACGAACACTTTTTTAGAATAGCTGTAATGCACATGCTTTGTATTCCTTATCCATAGATCAAATTTTAAATTATATACTTTGAAAGGATATATTGAGCCTTAAAAGCATTAAAATGGATGGGGGCAGGGTGTAGTTTAAACAGAGCACTTGCCTAGCATGTCCAACACTCAGGTTTAATCCTCAGCACCTCCAAAAACAAAACGAAAGCATTAAATAATAACTCATCAAAATAAAATAAAGTATCAAGATTATAAGAAATTAAAGGATTTGAGTTCAATCTCCAGCGCCAAAAAAAAGAATAAAAATAAAAATGGCACATTCCTGTAACCCCAGTACTGAGGCAGTCTCAAATTCAAGCCCAGCTTGGGCAACTCAGCAAGAACCTATCTCAAAATTTAAAAAAAATTTAAAAAGGGCTAAAGGTGTAGCTCAGTATGAAGGCCTTAGGTTCAATCCCCAGTACTGCAAAAAATGTAGTAAATTATACAAGTTAAATATCTCAAAAAGTATTTTTCTGTACAAAAATTCTATCAAAGAATGGCCCACACTAAACCATATTTAATTTGTATGATACAATTTTAATTAAGAAAACCTTGCTTCTTCCAGTTATTCCGTAACTTTCATAGCCAATTATGACTAGTGAGGAAGAGCACCATTCAAGGAAGGCTACCAACACTACCACCTAAAAAGAGCAGAGGTTTCTCCAAATAACAGCACCTTCTCTGCAGTGTCCCAAGCATGTACTACACTTTATAGGGCCTTATGCCTATCAGTCTCCAAAGAGGCTATCTACTGAACATCATTTTCTGAATCCAGGTATTTCAGCAGGAGTTCTGAACCTAACAAAATCAGTAAGAAAAATAGTTTTGACATTAGTGGAAATTCAACCTAAAGGCCATGGTATACAAAAGATTTGAGTTTCTCAGATTCCATAATTCAGATATTCCAAGGCAGCAAAAAGTAACTTTACATATAAATATCAAACATTAGGTTAATTAGGTAGCTGGGCATGGTGGTGCAAGCCTATAATCCAAACACTGGGGAGGCTGAGGCAGGAGGATCACCTTGAGTTCTAGGCCAGCTTGGGCTTCATACTGAGTTCAAGGACAGACTGAAATATATAGCAAAACCTTGTCTCAATAAAACCAAATAATAAATATTGCATGTTATGTGCCATCATTACCTACATTATACACTTTTTGTTTTTGTTTTTAGGGTGCTAGGAATTGAACTCAGGGCCTTGTGGTTGCTAGGCAAGCACTCTACCACTTGAACTAAATCCCCAGCCCCTAAACTTTGATACAATGAATGTCTTATGCATATACTTTTCTTACCCCTTCAACTATCTTGTACATATTTTCAAATAATTATTCTTGCTTTTAAAAAAATTCAAATTTTTGGGGCTGGGGATTTAGCTCAGTGATTAGAGTGCTTGCCTTGCAAGCACAAGGCCCTGAGTTCGATCCCCGGCACCACCAAAAAAAAAAAAAAAATTCAAATTTTAAAAGTGTTCATATCAGTTTTAGTCATTTTATTTATGTTCAAAAATGACTAGCTGGGCATGCCTGAGACGGATATAGGAGAATTGCAAATTGGAACCCAGCCTGAGCAATTTAGTGACTCAGCAAGACCCCATTATGGCTTATATCTAGATGTCCCCGCAAAGCCTCATGAGCTCACAGGTGGGGCTTTTCAGAGCTGGCTGGATCTAGGGTGTGTGATACTGGGATTAAGAATGTGTGCTACTGGATTAGTCCACTAATTGGTTTATCATAGTCCGGGTGTGGGTAATGGGAAGCCCCACCCTGGGTGTGGGCAGCACACCCAAAAGGCTTACAGCCTGGACGGAATAAAAGAGAAAGGGAGGCTCGATGCTGCCACTATATGGTGCCTTCTGCTTGCCACACCACGGACTGTTTCTCCTCTGTGATGCCCCTCTGCTTGCCTTAAAACCTTGATGTCTTGCCTTAAGCCAACTATGGACTGAAATCTCTACAAACTGTGAGTGGAAATAAATCTTTCCTCCTTTTACTTGGGCTGTCGGGTATTTTGTCTCAAAAAAGGAGAAAAGTAATTTAAGACCACCCTCATCTCCAAAATAAGGTGACGGTGGGGGTGCTGGCGATACAGAGCAACCCAAAGGCCCTGGGTGCAATACCCAGTAAGTCTATCAATTTAAGAAATTGCTTATGAAACAGCAACAGGGTAAACAACACTAAATAAACTGATAAAGTTTATACAAATAGTTTCCAGAAGTACTTTTTACTCTTTTAAGGATGAAACAGTCTTCCTAAGTGACACTGTATGTAATCCTGTAACAACAGAAGAAATATTGCATTCTTTTGCTTTTGAAGTTGTTTTTATATGGCACTTCTTTAACCTATTATTATTTCTCAAAGTTACTTCACAAAACCAAAAAATAAGCCAGGCATGGTGGCACACAACTATAATCCCAGCACTCCAGAGGCTGAGGCAGGAGGACAGCCATAAGTTTGAGGCCACCCTGAACTACACAGCAAGTTCAAGGCCAGCCTGAACTGCATAGCAAGATCCTGTCTCAAAAAAACAAAAAAAGTAACAACTTTCTTTTAAAGAAATATCACTGTGTGAAACTGTATTAAAAAAAGTCCAAAAGAGATTATTCTGTTTTGTTTTTTGTTTTTTTTTTTGTTTTTGTTTTTTGTGGTGCCGGGGATTGAACTCAGGCCCTTGTGCTTGCAAGGCAAGCACTCTAATCACTGAGCTAAATCCCCAGCCCTAAAAGAGATTATTCTGAAAACACACCAAAAGTTTCACATGAAACCAATGAAATACTGGTCTCGAGCAAACCAGGCTTTACTGGTAGTACATAGGCTTATGAGAAAAATTTACTACTGTACTTTCAAATACGGCATTCTTTCTCAAAGAAAAGAAAAGAAAAGGTAACATCATGAGAGTATAGTTACCTTGACATCTGGCTAGAGATGGAGAGATGTGCTCACAAATCCTTCAGGTTGGAGAGTAAAGAATGGACTATGAAGTTCACAGTCTTTGATTTAGCAATTGTGCCCCCCCATGTAATTCATCCAAAAGAACTATCAAGAAAATCTGCCAAGCATTACTTATAAGAATATTAACTGCATAGTTACTTAGGATCCTGAAAAATCAGAATGAAACTACTAACCTAATAGGTTGTAAAATATGATACATGCCCATAATGAAATATTTTGCAGCTGTTATTGTAACAATAAATTGAATGATTTGGGGAAATGTTCAAATGAAAAGAACAGACTTACAAAACGGTATAGTTACGACCCATTTGTGAAAAAACGTATATATGTAATGCAAAAACCATAAAGATATAAACCAAATGCTAGGATAAGAGATGGGTTTAAGATCTTTAATTTACTTTTTATTTTCTTCAACGAACACGCATAATTTTGGTGTGTATAACAGACCACTTCCGCTGGATATAAATCAGAGCCAAAGGACAGCATGAATTAGCCACCAACTCAACTCTGCTGCCGCCATGAGCAGTTCCTCAGGCGACACCTGCCAGCCAAGCCGGGAGCCAAAGGAGCGGCCCTGGGTCGCGGCGACCGAGCATCCCACGGCGGGCAGGGCCGGGAGCGAGCGGGAGGAGCAAAGCCGCGGGTCAGGTCGCCTCGCTCCGAGATCCCGCCCCTCGGTCTCGGGCCCTGCCGGAGCCCCACCGACTCCAGGGACTCCGGTGCAGCGGGTGCCCGGCCCTACCTTGTAGTAAAACACCGCTTCGGAGTAGCGGCCTTCGTTGTCGCGCTGCACCGCGAGGCGGGCGAACTGCACGGCGTCGCGCTCCAGAGCCGTCGCGTCCATGGCTGCGAGGCCCCGCGCCGGGAGAGGGAGACAGGGTGGCTCTGCGCGGCCCGGGGAGCCGCGGCGAAGACTCGGGAGCGCCGAGAGCGGAGCAGGAAAGTTTACTTTCGGCGGTGGAGGGAAGAAAGCCAGCCCTCCCGGCCCCGGCCGCGGCCCGCTGCCGCGCCGCGCATCTTCCGCACAGCCCCGGCTCACAGCCCCGGGGGCCGCCCCCTTTCGCGTCCCTTGCCCCGCCCACCGGCCGCACTGCGCAGGCGCTGCCGGGCCCTCCGGAGTTTCCCCAGTGCTGGAGCCACCCAGAGTAGGCTCACGGGAGTGTGTGGAGGTGGGCGGGGTCGCGCCCGCGGCGAGCGAGCCGCTTGTCGCTGAGCACGTGATCGCCGCCTCGCGCGGGATTGGGCGGGTGCCACGTCCGAGCTGTGGGCGGCTCCGGGGAATCCGAGCTGCCAGTTTGGGGCTTCCGAGGAGCATGCGCCTTAGGGAGACTTTCCTCTACTAGGTGCGGGGGGTGGGGGAGACGCAATAAAGATCGCCTCGAGACCGCACTGATTAAAAATAAACTCGAGGCCCCTGGGTGTAAGGTTGTTTTGAGAAACTGGTAATATTTATTTTCTACAAACTCAGTGATGACCTCGTGTAGCTCCCCCGTGTGTACCTAAGTATAGTATTGTTTGAATTGTTAACAAACCAGTCATGCATTTTTGCTTGTATTTACCCTTAGTTAAGGTTAACTGAATGTTGTAACTACATAGGTCATTATTTGATTAATATCTTAATCAATTATTTGATTGACTCTCCCTTAAAAGTCTGCTTTGAGCAAAAATAACAATGACGTGGTGGCGCACGCTTGTAATCAATCCAAGCACTGGGAAGCTGAAGCAGGAGGATCGCTCCAAGTTTGAAACCAGCCTGGGCTGCATAGTGAGTTCAAGGCCCGCCTGAACTACATGCAAGACTTTGTCTCAAAAATACAAAAACCAAACAAAAAAACTAGTGATAAGTGCCACGATTTGGTTGAAACGCAAAATTCATGCTGAGTCAAAAAGACAAGCTTTGCCAAGAGTACATACTGTATGAGACCACTTATAAGAAATATTAGAAAAGAATGATTTGTAATGTTAGGAATGCTTCCATTAGGGCTACACAGGAATATCTGGGGTTGTTACACACATTTGTCAAAACTCAACGAACTACTTGGGGGGAGGGGGCGTTGTTGAGACAAGGTCTTGCTATGTACCCCAGGCTGGCCTCAAACTCGTATGATCCTCCTGCCCCAGCCTCTCGAGTGCTGGAATTACCACACACTACATTTTAAATGTGTGCTTTTTTTTTGTTTATTATTTCGCAATAAAAAGTTTAAGTCATTTGGCCTGAATTTTAATGGGATTCCCATTTCTTAATTTGTTTCTTCACTTTTGGTGAAGTTAATAATAACCAAGCCAACCATTTCTTTGGGCTGCTGTAAAGAACACAGGTAAACAGTCTGAGTCTTGCCTGCCACTAAGATGGTTCACAGCTACCACAGTTTTATAACAGAAGCAGTGATAGTTTCTGTCTTTACCAGTCTTGTCCCACCATCGAGAATGAGCCTGTGCTCAGAGCAGGTGTTCAACATGTAGTGTAAAATGTCGACTAAATGAGTTCCCTGACCCAGATGTATTTAATGCACCCTTCCATCTTGATTCTGAAGAATGAAATCTAAATTCTTTAGAACAAACTTGGTCCTTAGTACATAAACGAGGGCTGTATTCCCAGGTGTTAAATTCACTGCCTTGTGCGAACTGAGCCCCAACTTAACAGCAGATGAATGCGATGCTACTCATGACAGGACTTAGTGTCTGTTGCTCCTCTTTCCTCACAGCTTGTAGAATTCCTAATCCTTGTTGAAAGAAGACTTTTATAGCTCTCACAGGTAGTTGTGATCCCTCTCTCTACTTATTTATGTATTATTCATGTTCTTTTTAAAGGGTTTAACGTGGACTCCTTATTGGTGAACATGCACACCCACATAGTGCCAGGCACCAAGCTAACCGTTGAAGATACAAAGACGAGTGAGGCAAGGCAGGGATAAAAGCAAACTGAAGATTCACATTATCTTTAAATCTCAGTAAAATTGAGTCCCCTAATCCATGAACATAAAAGATCCCTCTATTTATTCAGGACTTTAATTTCTCTCAGCATGTTTCATAGTTCTCAAGGGCACAGGAGTTACATATCTTTTGAAATTTTGATCTCTAAGCATTCACATTTTTATGTTATTGTTAATAATATTTCTTAGTTAATTTTAATTTCCCATTTGTTGCTACTATATAGGAATGGAATGGATATTTATATATTGATCTTATATTTTGCAATCCTGAATTATCAAAAAAATTCTGAGTTTGCTGCTGGAGCCTCATGTCAGGCTGTCTCTGTGGAATATCCAGCAGCACCTCCACCTTAGGCCAGACTGTGACATTTACCGCAGTAGAAATTACACAGCGTTGATCACCCAGAGGAATTTGGTGAATGTGCCCTCATCCTGCAGTGCACAGACCTCTGCTGAGGAAGCCCCCCACATTGATCATTGAATTCCTCTGCTCTTTTACAAATGGCTTTGTAGTCACACAGCAAAACGCAGTTTTGAAATTCAGGCTCACAAATAACTTATAATGTATATTTAATTACATACATCATTAATAGTATATTTAATCTCTATGTAGTTAAGATACTTATACTGTGGATGGGAAAGATATTTTAGAGTTGCTAACCAAGTTGCAGTAATTTATACCTTCATCCAACGCGTTTTTTAAATTCTGTGGTCCAGGACTGGGTATTAAAGCAAAGTGGCCCAAGTAGCTCACAGATGCAGTGAGCAAGACATACACCGGCTGATGGGTAAAAGCACCTTCTGATAATCGCCAAGTGGGAGAGAGAAGCCCAGGGGCTGGCAAGGCCACAGAAGCAGCAGCCAAATCAGCGTGGCGAATCTAAAGTGTGTTCCAGGAGAAGGGATGCCCACCGTGAGGTGCAAAGGCACGGTAAGAGCAAAGCAAGAGAGGGAGGAGGCATCGTAGGCTCAGTTAGAGGCAGGTATCAGTCAGCATGTCTAAAAATTGGGATTCCCAGGGTATGGCCGTGGGGAGGGGTGGGAAATGAGGTTTTCAAACACTGGTTCTCATGCTTCGGCTGCTTCAGAAGCACCTGGGGGTCTGTTAACTCACAGATTGTTCATCCCACCCGTTTCCAGTTCGGTAGACCCACCCAGGCCCCAGGAATCTACCTTTCTGACAGGTTTGCTAGGTGATGTTGACTTAGGGAGGAAGCATCAGAGACTCAAGGCCATACCCAGCCAGGAGTCTTTTTAAAGAAAATAGTTTAAATAGACACATAGTAATTGTACATATTTATGGGTTGCAGTGTGACATGTCAATACATACATACAGTGTATAATGATCAGACCAGGGTAACTGGCATACCTGTCACCTCAGACATTTATCATTTATGTTGGGAACATTCGGAATTCTCTCTGCCCAGCAAATCTGGGTCCATAGCCTTGAAGCTTCCTTCCTTCCTGATCTCTTCCTCTGTGACCCTTAAGGACACACGGTGTGTTGCTATGGGTCCTTGGTGGCTGCCATCTTTTAAGGGTGACGATTCATCCTTGCTGGATTTATGCAAATTTATGAGCGCACACTGCCCTCTTGTGTTCCTTTGAGGAACTACACCTGAATATGGCAATGCGCCTTCTACTTCATAGGGAAATATGGTCACTAATTTATTCTTTTAGCGGACACTTACTTAAAACACCCACCACGGTTCCTGAAGAGGACCATGATTTTCAGTCCTAAACCTTGCTGGGCCTCCTTGGGGGTAAGAGCCCCATCCCTGAGGCAGGAAGTGAAAATCTGAGAAGAAGTCTATGGATAGGAAATGAGTTGGAGAACGTATGTCCTACCAACTAGGGCAGCCACTGCTCAACTCCAGGGAGGTCCAATCGAGAGAAATCAGAAACTCAAATCTTGGTGTAAAAACTCCTGTTTTGTTTTTTTTTTTTTGAGACAGGGTCTCACTATGTAGTTCAAGCTGGATTTGAACTCACCGTGTAACTCAAGCTGGCCTCAAACTCGCAGCGACCCTCCTGCCTCAGCCTCTCGAGTGCTGGTATTACAGTCCTGCACCACCACACCTGGCATGCTCCTATCTTTAAATAAATGTGAAGTCAAATACGAGCCAACATTGCAAGTCTGCAGGCTACCATCCCGCAATTTGTGACCCTCTTTGTACTTTATTCCTTTTCACAACTTTAAGGAGAAGGGATAAATGCTGACGCCTGCTGGTGCCATGATACAGGAAAGCAGGTACGGCCCTCCTCTCCTGGGGCTTTTGGCCTACTTGGGGGACACGGACATGAATTTTAAAACTCCATTAGTGAATGCGTAGTTAGATATGTAGAGGGTACTCCCAAAGGAATAAACTAGGTCTGTAAGAGCTCATGAGAGAGAAACTGACCCTAGCTAGCAGGTCAGCTGCCTGTGCATTAACCAGGGAAGACGAACAGGGAGCAGAAGGAGGCCAGCGTGGCTGGGCAGTGAGGGCACAAAGAGGTGGGGGGCCAGACACAGGCTATGCGGGGCTCTGCGGGCCGTGATAAAGATTTGGGTTCTGCATCAACCCTCAGTGCACTCTTGTATACCACTAGACCCAATTTTAGTTCCTGAGTTTCTTTATAGAGAAGTTCTAGACATTCTTAATGACTGATATTTCAATGACTTTGGGTCATTATCAAAGAACAAAGAAAATTTTCTTTAAGAGATGGACAAAACTCATTCTATCTAGTGATTATCATATCGAGGCATGGGATCTTTTTATAATATAAGCTGTCTTTTGGATTATAAGCTACTTTGGGGATATTTCCCTGTATGTTAAATGGTGTGCTATATTTATCATTTTATGAATTATTTCATTATTGCTGAATAATTCCAAGCTATACAAAAATATAAAATGACAGGAAAACAAAAGGAAGTGGAAGTGCCCAAATGGATGAAGAAATAATGAAATGATCATTATTAAGTCATCCTTCAGTTTTCTTGTTATATGGTCTGAAGTATTACTTCATCTCTCAGAAAGCTATAAAGGAAGCCTGGAGATACCATTTTGTGTGACACTTCTAGGTTTTCTGAGGTGTGCTAGGGACTGAATCCACAGTAACAGCATGTTAAGCATGCCCTCTACCACTGAGCTACACCCCAGACATTTTTAAATTGAACTTCTTGTTGTGAGATAATTATAAATGAACATGCTGTTTCATGGAATACTACGGAGAGATCTCATATACCTTTTACACAGTTTCCCCCAGTGGTAAAATTTTTCCAAACTCTATTACTGTATTTATGGTCAGGAAATTGACATTGATATAATCCACCAATCCTATGCTTTTAGTTTTTATTGAACAAAGTAGACAATTTTTTAAAATTTTGTTTCCAGCATAATGGAAGAGACAAGAAAATTGATGAAGACTATCATTTCACAATTTGTGTTGCCATTTTCTAGCTTTCTTTGAAAACTTCAAGCACGTTGTCTAATACCTTCATACCTCAATTTTCTCATCTGTAAAATGGAGATATTAGTATCTACATCAAAAGATTTTAGAAGAACTGAATGAGATAATGATAATGATGAGACAAAATTATATTCTGCGACACTTGACTTTATTCTGGTTGTTTCAGAGACAATCTGCCAGTGTAGGAACAGAAGACATAGTTACAGAACAGTCTAGCTTTTATCTTATTTGCCTCTGGGCTTTATAGAACTCCACTTCCTAGCATCTGGTCATTTTGAGAAAGAGAAACAACATTGTCTGAAGAGTTGAGTCACTAACAGGAAATGTGTTTATTGTGTCCTTTTTTTGGTCTATGAAAGCAAGTACACAAGCTTGGTCATATCCTTGGTCCCAGGTGTGTTTCAGAATTTTTCAATTCCCAAGGTACCACAACTGGACAGTAGGACCAAATCCTCCTAAGGGCCTAGGAGTACTTCAGGATAAAGGAAAATGACAATAGATGGAAATATAGAAGCTCATACCCAACTGAATTTCAGACGGTTTATGTACCACTGCTATACCCTCCTTTCAGTAGGTGTTCTGGCTTATATCTAGATGTCCCCCAAAACCTCATGCGCACATAGGTGGGGCTTTTCAGAGCTGGCTGGATCTAGGGTGAGCAATACTGGGATTAAGAGTGTGTGGTACTAAATTAGTCCATTGATCGGAATTAGCATAGTTCTGGGTGTGCATAATGGAAGCACCATCCTGGGTGTGGGTGGCACCAGTCAACAGGTTAACAGCCTAGATGGAATAAAACAGAGCAGGAAGGCAGGCTGCTGCTGCTCGCTGCTTTGCTGTCTCCTGCCTGCCCTGCCATGAGCTGTTTCTCCTCTGCGATGCCACCTGCCATGCCACCCTGCCCTGGATCCAGCCAACCACAAACTGAGCTGAAATAAACTTTTCCTCCTTTAACTTTGGGTCGTCCAGTATTTTGTCTCAAAAATGAGAAAAGTAACTAGGATAGTAGGATTTTTCCACAGTGATCGTCCTATACCTGTCTTATCCCTGTATGTTGGATATGTGTGTAAACAGATGATCTCTTTAATTAACAGCTCTTGGATCAGAGGAGGTGATGTTAAAGGAGCTGCACCCTAACAAACCACACCCAAGGTGTCTCATCCCCACTTAAACCTGATTTAGATGACAAGATGCTAGATTTCCACCTCATGCTATAATAGTTTGAGACTCGGGAGTTCTGGGAGTGTTATTTGAATATTTTTTTCCAGTTTTTTGAGGTGGGGTTTTGCTATGTAGTTCAGGCTGGCCTTGAACTCACTATGTGGCCCAGGCTGGCCCCAAACTCGTGGCGGTCCTCCTGCCTCAGCCTCCCAGCTGCTGGGATTATAGGTGTGTGCCACCATGCCCAGCTCAAATTTCTTTTTTTTTAATTGGAATATATTTCACATGTAAATCATAGCTAGAAAGCAGACTGTGGAAGAATGTATTTTACACATAGGTCAACAGTCTGAACCTTCCAGCCCACTGTGGCCAAGGTATCTTCATATTTCTTCTTTTAAGTGGTAGGATCTTTGTCCCTTACCAGGCAGTCTGAGCCTGATTTTGTGATTGCCTCAAGTAATAGAGCGTTGTGGAAGTGACACCGTGTAACTTCTGAGGCTGAATCATAAAAATGTCACTCACTTTCATCTTGTTTTTGGGGGATTTTACTCTTGGAATGAAGTCATCATGGGGCAAGGAAGCCCAAATTAACCCAATTGAGACAGACTACATGGAATGGCCCACATGTAGTATTCCAGCCAACAGTCTAATTGAAATTCCAACCAAGAACCAACATTAAACATCAGATACATGTGTAAAGTTATTCCACAGGATCCCATCTCACATTTCAGACATCCCACTTGGGATCCCAGATGCTACGGGCATATGCAACAGACATAAATCCCCTGTGTCATGCTCCATTGTTGTGGTTAAGTTATGGTCTGTCTCCACCATGTCACCTGTTGAAATTTGATTCCCAATGTAACAGGTGTTGAGAGGTGGTGGGATCTTTGAGAGATAATTAGGTTACAGGGGCTCCATGTTCGTGTGTAGATTAACATCTTTCTGAAAAAACTGGGTCAGGTTCTTGGAACAGGACTAGATCTCTAGGAGTGAGTTGGGTCTCACGGACCTGGATTACTTACCCAGAAAGTGAGTTGTTATAAAGTTACCTCTGGTGTTTTGCCTCTTCTACCCATGCCCACTTGCCACTCCCACACTGACAGAATCCATGAGCATAATAAAATGGTTGTTTACACTAAGCAATAAGACCAAAGCAAGTGGCACAGTAATCCCAGACGTCAATCCATACTACAAAGCAATAGTAATAAAAATGGCATGGTATTGGGACAAAGATAGACATGTAGACCAATGGAACAGAACTGAGGACACAGAAACTTCTCCAAGCATATTCAAATATATGATCTTTGACAAAGGATCCAAAAGCCTACATTGGAGGAAAGATAGCCTATTCAACAAATAGTGTTGAGAAAACTGGTTGTCAGTTTGTAGAAGAATGAAACTAAACCCATATCTCTCACCATATACTAAATTAAAACCAAAGTGGATCAAAGATCTAAACATTAAGACAGAAACATTAAACCTTCTGGAAGACAGAATAGTAGAACACTTGAAGACACAGGAATTGGAAAGGACTTCCTAAACAGAACCCCAATCACACAGGAAATAACAACAAGAATCAACAAATGGGACTACATTAGACTAAAGAGCTTCTATACAGCCAAAGAGTCAATTAGTAGGGTGAAGAGAAAACTCACAGAATGGGAGAAAAATCTTTGCTAGCTACTCCTCAGACAGAAGACTAATATCTAGAATATACAAAGAACACAAAAAAATTAAACTACCTAAAATAAATGACCCACTCAAGAAATGGGCCAGAGAAATGAGCAGATACTCTACAGTGGAAGAAATACAAATGGCCGACAAATATATGAAAAAATGTTCAACATCTATGGCTATTAGAGAAATGCAAATTAAAACAACTCTAAGATTCCACCTTACCCCAGAGAGAATAGCAATTATTAGAAAGTCAAACAATAACAAATGCTAGCGCAGCCGTAGTGAAAAGGGAACCCTTCTACACTGTTGGTGGGAATGCAAACTAGTACAACCATTGTGGAAATCAGTATGGAGATGTCTCAAAAGCCTGAAAGTAGAAATCCCATATGACCCAGCCATTCCCCTACTAGGTATCTTCCCAGAAGAGCTAAAGACATCATACTATGGAGATACTTGCACCACAATGTTTATAGCAGCACAATTTGTAATATCTAAATTCTGGAAGCAATCTGTATACACATCAATAGATAAATGGATAAACAAAATGTGTTATCTATACATAATGGAATTATTCAGCTGTGAAGAATGACAAACTAGCATCATTTATAGGGAAATGGACGGACCTGGAAAATATAATGTTGAGTGAAATAAACCAGACTTGCAAGCTTGAATACGTATGGTATCCCTCATTTGAGTGAGACAAAATACAAACAAAAGAAAAGGGTAAACAGTGGACACAAAAAGGCAAAGGGTTGGATATAAGCTAATAGGCAAAGGGTCCAAGGGAACAAGAAGAGGACAAAGGAGGAGGGGAATGGGAATCTGGAGGAATAATGATATCTTAAAAACAAGAACCTAATAACTCAAACTTAAAACAGTGACACGTACACTAGGTACTACAGTAACTTTATGTAGTTGTGACTTAATGCTGCGTCTATGTGGTTGTTTACATTGCTCGTTGTCACAAGCAAAGGGCACAATGTATTGTGCTCTGTAAGCTGTGTAATGGTCTGTAATTTTGTGTAATTTTGGATAAATTTTAATAATAATATATAAAAAATTTAAAAAATAAAACAGTTGCTTCACCCATTAAGCGTTAAGGTGGTTGATTATACACTGATAGTAACTAAAGTCAATATGGAACTGATAAATAAGGCTATATATTAGCAGCTGTTGGGCCTACGTAGAGGACAGATGAATGTTCACTGTACTATTATTTTAAACTTTATTTTCATTACAAAAAGTTGTGGGGTGAGGGGACTTCCACTTCTGGCAAAGACCTAGAAGACTACAAGATAAAAGAAAAACTACTTTCTAAAGGAGCTTTTGAGAAATGATGGTTATAAGTACTCTGTTGGCAAACATCTAATGTCTTAAAAACTGTTGTTCCATAGGTTTTGTTTTTCTTTTAGTCTTGGTTGTTTAGGTCAGGAAAGTCAGCCTGGTGCATGTTTCCCTATCTTGTTTCCTATCTCTTTCATCATTTATTTTCAAGTGTGTGATAGGTTAACTGCAACATGTAGTCTAGAGATGATGAGTGAACTTGTGGGCTACCTACTGCAGTCAGTGATGGATACAGTGACTGTTGGAGGAGCGGAGGCACACACTTAGAAAGGGACAGATGCATCACTTTAGGTGGAATATACTTGTGAAAGTTCAAATGTATGTAGAAGGGTGTACATGGTTGCTGAGTCAAAGATTTAGATTATAATTTGTTGCCTCTCAGCTCCAAATCTGTTATTTGTTCTCCTTTGTGGCATTGGAGCTAAATTCTGCAGGTATTTCTCTCTGGCTCAATGCTAGTTTCTGCCAGTAGAGGGCACAGCAAGTCAAAGCAAGTCTGAGCCTGTGGGAGAGTTTTTCCTACCTACTTTCAGTGTGCTGTGTCCAGGGCAGCCGCATCCTGATCACTGTGCACGTGGGCCTGGTAGCTATGATCTCAGTGGCCCTTACTGTACTGATTATCTGTGGGCTGTCTGGCAGGTTTCTGTATCACCCAGTGGCAAAACTTCCAGCAGATTTCTCTTCCCATTAGTGGTCCACTGGATGAGCCGTGACCCAAGGTTGCTCGCATCAACTAACCAGTTTGCAGCCACACCCTCCATCAAGTCTCCGCTGCCCCGAAGCAGGCCTCTCTTTACCTCTGGTTGTCCTACTGGGGGCGCACGCCTGGGGCAACCAAACTCTCTGCAAAGAGGTCTGAATCTCAGCCTGCCGACAGCAAAGGGTGTAGCCCTTGCCAAGTTTCTCAGTTCCCTCTTTCTTTGCTTTCTCTCAGTGGGAGAAGTTGTAGCTGCTGTCTCCACTTGCTTCTTGCGAAAGACTGAGAGTGCTTTTCAAAAATCCCTTTTTGTGCTCACCTTTATGTGTTAGCATTTCTTCACATTAGACTTTTCTATTCAAATTACTTATATGCTTTCTATCTCCTAAAAACATCAATTTCATAATTAAAATATGCTTTTATTATGATAAGTAGTTAGCTATGCCAATTGTAGGATCCAGAATACAGAAAGAGTGTATTTTTTTCAGGATTGAGTGACAGAATTGTCATTGTCTTGATAATTACAGTTTCCACCTGACTGATATCTAAAATAGTATCCACGAAAGCTTTTGTAAATAAGAAGGGATGAGAGGTTGAAAGGAGGGGAGGGGAATGGGAAGAAAAGCAGCAGCAAGATATATCATATACAGGTACAAATTCCTTATGATGTATGTTATCACTATGTATATCTAAAATATACCATTAAAGTAAAATAGTATCCATGACCTTTTTCTAACATAGCAATTTAAAAGTGTTTCCACTCCACAGATTCCAAATGCTAAGTGTGTAGTGACACAAAACTAAGGAGGTTTATACTTGTCTTCTGACCTCAAGATGGCTTCTTAACTAGAGGGTGAAAATATGATTTTCCCCTTTGAAAAGAAATTATACAGTAGATACAGTGTTCCTATTATCAATAAGTAGGAGTTTTGTAGGCTTATACACAATTTTTCCTAGATATGAGGAACCATATTAGTATGAGTAGAAGTTAAAACGTGAGCAGAAGTCGAGAGGGAAAGTTCTCAGAGGCTTCCACCAAGGCATGAACCCTTCCAGTTCAAGAGGAGGAGCCCCCACGGACTCAGCCCTCAGGGTGGTCGCATGTCCCCCAGTGCCTGTGGTCCAGAGTGCCGCTCCATCCACATTATATCTCTACACATTTAAAATATCTTTTCAAGAAACATCTTCAGAGGCCTGGCTAAATTCTTAAGGGAATCTTTTATTACCTTGTGGGGATTCTGGTTACAAAGTTAGGAGTGAGCTTTTCATAGTCGTATTTTTCTCCATATATCTTCAGTGCTCAATTTTGCAGAATACTAGGTTTGTTAGATACATTTATCATGTTTAGAAATACATACTAAAGATTATTAGAAATAACAAAACTTAATTTCACATTTTGACTGTATGATGACATAATTTATAATTATCTTGTAATAATATTCTCTACTATGATGAAAATCTAAGTACATTACATTCAACCTAATGAGACTAAATCATTCATTTCAAAAGGTCTAAGCTATTTCCTGACTTACCTGAGCATTATTTCTTCTGCTGATTCTGTCTGGTCACAAAAGTAGAAATAGGATAATAATGTGTCAAGGCTCATATCTTTATGAATCTGAAGAAGCAAACTGAAGTTGAGTATGTGATGGTGACAAGAAGAAGGGGTGTTATATGTCAATAAAAAAAGTAAATAAGAAGTAGGGGTGTGTCTTAGTTAGCTTTTCTAGAGTCAATGGTTTGCAAGAGAGCAGATTTATTTATTTATTTATTTTTTTGTGGTGCCGGGGATTGAACTCAAGGCCTTGTGCTTGCAAGGCAAGCACTCTAATCACTGAGCTAAATCCCCAGCCCCAAGAGAGCAGATTTAATACAGGACATTTATAAGTTACAATATTCACCCACAAGCCAAATGCAGGAAGTGTCAAATGTCTATCTAGGCACCGGAGACCAGAAAGATCCAGTCAAGGGCTGGGAGCCCACAGCACTGTCCCGTGTACGTCCATGTCTGCAGGTGATGGCTGAAGAAATCTTTACTGGAACCAGGATACGCTGCTCGCAGCAAAGATGAGGACCAGAGCTCCCCCGAAGCAACAGCAGCCATCATCGAGGACAGCAAGGGCCCGAGCTCCTTCCTCGAGGAGAACAGCTGAATTCCCTTCAGGAGAGCAAGCCTCAGCAGAGCTTCTCCTGGGAAACAGCCCGCCAACTAGCTTCTGCTCCCATTTCTGCTTTATGTTGCGTCAGCAGCAATCCTCAGGTGGATCCTCTACACCCAGGATCACCCCAACTCAGTCCAGCTGGGCGTTCTGGTTCAAGTTGACCACAATAAGTCCACCACAGGGTGGTACAGCTACCCAATCAGAACATCCAAAGGATATAATTATATTAATTCACGTTATAAATATAAACACAATTCTCATTCTTTTTCTTTATCAATAATCAGTACACTTCAAATCCTCTGCTTTTATTAGAAGCACTTGTAATATGGCTAGTCTAAATTGAGATGTGCTGTAAATATAAAATTTACACCAGACCACAAAAATATAATACACATGAAAATATAAAATATCTCATTAATCATTTTGTATTGACTATATGTTGAAGTGATAATATTTTAAGTACATCAGATTAAATAAAATATATTTCACTTTTTTGTTTTATTTTAAAAATACGTGTCCAGTAGAAAATTTAAAATAACACATGTAGCTAATGGCAGCATGATTTTAAAACACTCCATTAGTTCATTGCAGACTATAACTTTTGGTTTGCAAGCAACATCTTGATGGTATTCTGTAGTCACACGTCATGTGTTGGACTTCCGGGGAATCATAAAATGGCATGGAGTCAGGAGTCCCAGAAAGAGTCTTACTGGGACTAACACTTGCTCAGCCCTCTCTCTGACACCCTCATGTCTGCCTTTCAGTTTCTCTTGGCTACAGCTCAAAGCCCAGTCCTCAAAACACAAGAAGTTCCTGAGGACCCACGAGACAGCCTGGAGGCAGATGGGGAGTATGGCACTCCTGGAGGCAGATGGGGAGTATGGTCACCTTGAGTTTTACCCGGCTCACCACAGGAAAAGGCCTTCTCTGCCACCCATTCCTCTCATCCCTGCAGCCAGTGGAACACTGCTCCCCCCTCAGACTGCCAGCAGGGAGGTGCAGAGGAGAGGGAGTCTGAGCCTGCCAGCCTCTCAAACCCTGAGAGGCCTGGGCCTGGCTCAGGGCATCCTAAGCAGCCTGTTTGCCCCAATCCCCTACCTTCCAGGCCACCAGAGTTCTACTTAGCAAGGGGGGCTCTGAACAAGACCTGGGCAGAAACCTCCACAATTTGCAGAAACCCAGTCTCCCTTTTTGAGCAAGAGCAAGTCTTACTTTTTTCCAGTACCACAGTGAGGCAGAGCCCTGTGAGTCACAGCTCGGTCCACTGTTCCTTTCCCACAAAGCCTGGTAGGTATGGCACCTCCAGGGCAGAGTAGGCAGGTAAAAGCCTGAACCAGTACCCAGCCACTGGAGAAAGTGGGGAAGGCGTGTCTCAGAGGGTGACCCTTCCAAGCTAGGAAAGCAGGGACTGACTCACTGTCCCCTGCCAGGGAGGAGGCAGGCACATCCATTGCTCACCACCGAGGAGAGTCATGCCTAGTGAGGCAGACTTTATTTATCCAGGATCCGTAAACTTTATACCAATAAAGAAGTAGGGATACAAGTTTGTTTTGGGTTTTTTTTTTGTTTTTTGTTTTGTTTTGTTTTGTTTTGTTTTGTTTGGTGCTGGGGATTGAACTGAGGTCCTTGTGCTTGCAAGGCAAGCACTTTAACCACTGAGCTAAATCCCCAGCCCCTGGATACAAGTTTAAAAGGAGAAACAAAATCACTTTATTGGAAAGAGGAGAGAAATGAGGAGATACACAGCTATGTTCTCGGAGTAAGGTACGGAGCCCAGAGCCAGGAGTTATTTGACAAGAAAGGGACTCACTCCCTTGAGAGTTGTTGTAATTTCAGGCTCTGAGACCCCGGATTTGGCCACTGACCCTCTCCATTGCCTCCATGCAAATTCTTGGGTGAGATTCTTTTGGCCTTCTTCATTTTGTCAGGGTGATAGCTCTGAGATTTATAGCAGAGCCTTACATTCAAGGCCAAAGTAGCAATTAGTAAAGTGATGCATGTACATTTTAGTGCATTAACATGTGAGAGAATAATAGAATATATATGTGTATATATATATATATGTATTCATATATAGGTGTGTGTGTGTCCAGGTGTGAGTATATATCTTATATGCTAAGTGAGTTCTCTGTAATACAGCCCCTTCTCCACTTTGTTTCTTCTACACCTAACTGGAGGTGGAGAGGAGCAAATTGGGCCCCAAATGAAGTTGCCCAGCTGCTTACCAGTTCTCCCCGTTCCTCTGAATTGCTCTCTCTAGCAGGGGTTTAATCTTTCTAGTTGGGAGTTGCCAGCAACCTCACTAAGGCCCTTATCTTTCCCTGCCTGCCCCCCAACTTTCCCTACTCTTACTGGTTGCCACTGCTTAAGACTACCCTTCAGCTAGGGAAATGAAGGGCCATGACATGGGGTCAAGGGGGTGAGTGGCTTTGTGAATGGATCCTCTTGAGAGTGGACCCTTTCTGCCATGGCCTGTCCATCTGTCTGGCAGCCATGACCTCTACAATGTCACAAACCCACTGAGTTGCTTGGCAGCTTTCCAGAATTACCACTCTGCCGCTCTCATCCCTGAAGGCCCATAATGGGCTGGTGTTGCTGTGGCAACCCCAGTGGGTACTTCAGCTACACTGGGTGGCTGTAGCCAGTGTAGAAAGTACCACGCAAAAGCAGGAATACAGGTGCCTCTCCAAGGGCAGAGCAGGGTACACAGCCTAATTTCAAGCCCATGAGGACCCAGACTCCCATACCAGGGGTTTAGGGTTCTGCATCCTTTCAAAGAGCTGTCCCTACTTTGCCTCCAATCCCCCACACATTCCTGCCCTCCTTTTCAATGGTCACTGAGTGACTATGAGAAGGCCGATTAAAAATCAAATGAAATCAGGATTTGAGCTAAGGAAGGGTTGCCTCAGTATTGATCTTGACAGGTGGATAGGAGTTGGCAGGGAGTAGGGGTCAGTGGGGAGAAGTCTGGAAAAGCAGCAGAAGGCTGTGCAAAGGCTAATCCCTGTTCCCAGGCACAACTTACATACCACTTTCGGATTCCTCTGACCTGGCCTTTCCAGCTTTCCCAGTTCTGGCTTTCCCACTCAAGAAACATTTTACAGTTAGGATAGAGTCTAGTTCAGTTCTGGACTCTTAATTCCCAATACATAGAGGCCTGGCACCAATCCAGCACTACCAACATGTTGTGTAATGACCATCAGATCCTGCTACCTCCCGCAGCAGTAACCAGTCTCGCCTTGTCTCAGTTTCCCCAAGTATCTAAGACGGCTGTGCGCAGGAGGGCTAAGGTTGAGGCGGGGTGATTTTTTTCCTTTTCTTTTTCTTTCCGCCCTAACTGGTGCAGGAGTCATCTGTAACCTTCAGATTCCCTGAGTCTTAACACGGGGGCCCTTTCGCTTTATCTCTTTTTTCTCTTCGTGTCTTTCTAGACTTGTTTATACATAAACTTTACTGAACCATTTCAAAGGGGATCGCAACAGACAGACCAACATTTCTCCCGAACTAACATTAACTAAGACAAGGACAGTGTCTTATGCCATCCATTGTTACACGGAAAAAAAAATTAATAATAATTCAACATCTAGGTCAAGGTAGAAGAACTAAAACCTGAGCTCAAGCCAGGTCGTTGGAGCAAATGTAGCAACGTCTGTGGCAGGAAGCTAGCGTCCCGCGGTGCCGGTTGCTCCCGCCCCTGGCAACGGTCGGCGTCCCTTCCTAGAGACGCCGCCCACGACTGCTGCGCTGCTTGATGGAGCCTCGGCGCAGCCGGTAGGTCGCCCGAGGCTGCAGGATCGCCGGGTAAGGGTATCTCGGTGAGGCGCGAAGGGCGACTGGACGGGAGGAGGCCTCCTTCCCCGCCCAGGGTCCTCGTTACCGCTCACCAGTCCAGCCTTGTCTCTAGCCTTGCCCGGGGCGGGAGTCGGGTAACATACTTTATAAACAGCCTTGCAGTTGAGTCCTGTACTAACCAGATCGGCTTTTTTTGGCCAGGGTGGGGCGGGGGGGATATGGGGGGTGGATGCCAAGACTGCAAGGAACAACCAAGATTCTGGTCCTCGTCAGCTACAGGGCAATCTTCTTATCGAGATCACAGAACTGTCCCAGAGATCGACTTTATTCCTCCGTTTACCGACCTCATTCATTAATTCGTTCAAACAGTCCTTCAGCAAATACCTTCTGGGCACCTGCTGTGTGCCAAATCTGTGTCAGCTCCATGCTAGGAGCCCATTTCCCAGAAAGCAATGTTACTTGAAAATTCCTGCCCAGCTAGTCAAGGAGAGAGAGGTGCATGGATGACTCCAGATGTTCCTTAGATCCAAGAGCCTCAGACTGCTGTGGGAACAGAAAGCCCCATTGCATCTGGTGAACTCTTCAAAGGATGGCGAGAAGCCCAAGCCTATAAGAGTAATTACCACCCACGGCACTGTTTGCCCCTATCCCTACAAGAACTGAGACTTCCAAAAATCACAGATTCATTCATAAAATGAGGGCTTATACATGGAATCCTGGGATGTAAAACAGACAAAAGTTCTGGGTCTTTTTTGAATTAGAAGTGAGTGAAGCCCTGCTGTGTAGGCCCTCTTCCTGTCAACACCCACTTTGCAGAATCTCAGGGGTTCTTGGTACACAGTTTGAACAGCCCTACTGTGTTGCTAAGAATATGGAACTTTGGGGGTCAACCGAAGGTGAAAACCTCAAATTCTGTTCTGATTCTGCCAGGTTTTTTCAGTTTCTTGACTTCTCTGAGAGTAAGTTTCCTTGTCTCTCTTTCTTTTTTTTTTTAATAATTATTTTATTTTGTTTTTGGGGGGTCCTGGGGATCAAACTCAGGGCCTCTTGCTTACTAGGCAAGCGGTCTACCACTTGAGCTAAATCCCCAACCCCTCCTTGTCTCTTAAATTGGCAATAACATCAGTACCTGTTGTGCGGATGAATATCCCTGCTCGCCTGCATGCATTCAGCCAAATGCTGGGCAGATGGTTACATGGGGTTCAATTCAAGGAATCCAGCCCGAAGCATCATCTTGCTTAAGCCAATAGGGTTCCCAGGTCATATGAATGAAGAGCAAGAAGAATTTAGGTTCCAATTCTAACTGTGCCTCTTACTGGCTGTGTGACTTTGGGCGGGTCACTTAACCTTTTTGAGTTTTGTTTTTTCGTTTTGTTTTGAGACAGGGTCTCACCATGTAGTTCAGGCTGGCCTTGTAGTCCAGGCTGGCCTCAAACTCACAGCAGTCCTCCTGCCTCGGCCTCCCAAGTGCTGAGATTACAGGAGTGCACCACCATGCCAGGCTCAGAGCTTTGTTTTGCTCCTCTGAGAAATGAGGTTAGTCTTAGTTTCTGCCTCAGAGGTCTAAATGGTGTGACATGTAAAATAAGTCTAAGCCCCAAATAGCATTCACCAACCCCTGCCAGAGCTACCCTGCCATCTCAGTGGCTAGTTTCCTCTACACTGGGGAACAAGGGTATGCCCAGGGTTACCAGCAGCAGAGTCTTTACTAGGAACCGTGTCCTTCCTCCTGCCAGCTACACTCATTCCCGAGCAGAGGCTGCTGGCATTCATGGAGCTGTGAAAAGAAGCAAGAGGTCTGTCTGTTACAGCTCCCGCCCACACTGGCCAGGTGTACAGGTGCCCAGAGTTGGAGCAGGGCTGAAAGGGAGCTGTTGTAAAGGGCAGGGAGTTGGAGGGGAAACAGTGCCCAGTGTGCAGCTCACTCTCCCACCCTTTTGGGACATGTCTCAATGCATTACCCTATCGTCAACCCACCTGGGGAAACAGCTCGTGGAGGGGCGGGTAAATCCATCTGTCACAGACTCCTTTTACCTCTGGCAGTTTCCTGGACAATTGTGCATCTGCTGTGTCTGAAGACCAGCAGGCCAAGCATTTTAAAGCCCATTTGTAAGCTGGTGGAAAGAATGCTGTCCTGTAGAGCTGAGACTTGAGGTCTCCAGACCCTGCTCTGTTTGACTATTGTGATCAGAGATGAAGCAGACATCTGTGAGTTTGCAGCATGGTGGAGTAGGCTCAAGGGGTTCTTTGACTTTTAGGTTGCTCCAGAAAGGGCTGGTGAATGTCAGGTGGGTGTGGATCAGGTTCAGCTTTATCTTCAGCCCCTACCCTGGAGTTTAGAGAACTGAGTTTCTGGCAGGGGAGCCTGGCACAGATGACTAGCGGCTGCCTTTCTCCATCCCTCAAGGGGCCTGCCAACTCACCGCCCTCTTCTTAGAAGTGAGCTAGCTGCTACAGGCTGCTTCCATGCTTATGGGTAGCTCTGCTTCACTGGCTTGGCCACCCGCTCCACTCCTTAGGGCAGTGTAGGCGAGAGCCTGTGCCGCAGTGCATTAGGGGGCCAACATGAGCCAGTCCTGCTGGGTGGCTGAGATGGAGAATGGTGGAACGAAAAACACCCACCAAAAGAGTGACCTATACTGTAAGATCCTGGCTGCCCTGTCCAGTGTGCAGAGGGTGTGGGAAAATGAGATGGGGCTGGGGAAAGAGGGCTTGGTGGGTTGGCCCCCTATCTCCTTTTGTTAAGATGTTAGATGTTTTCTCTTTTTTTTATTTTTTTGGTGCTGGGGATCTTTTTCTTTTTTTAATTGAAATTTTTATTGGAATAATTGAAGACTTGCTTTTTGTTTTTTGCAGTAGCCTTAGATGAAAACCCTCTTCTCCATACCCTTGTCCAATTTCTTGTAACGTTCTCCTGCCCAAGGATTTGCCCGGTGATACATTACGAGGTAGCCAAAAGCAAGAGTTGGCAATGAGTTGGCGAGAAAAACTTTGCATGCCCTTGTCTTCCAGGTGTGAATTTGCATGCATCTGACTCCCTTTGCAAAGACAGGAAGGTGTGCATTCCCTGAGCTAGGTGACCCCAGAGGCAGGGTGAGTGAATGCCATTTTATTGCTGGAGGGGGGCCATGTAGGCCAATGGAGGGTCAGGGGTGGGGTCTCACTGGGGAGACCATTTAGTCCTCTGGCTCCTGGGGTATCGTGGGGGGTAAGGTGGACAATGATAAAGGAAGCTGAGTGTGGCCCAATGCTCACAGGTACTAAAGAGCCACACTGGAGAGGGATAGGCCAGTACAGTAGGGGTGGGACAGGTATCCTAGGGCTACTTCTGTCTGCAAGTCATTTGAAGAAATTCAGGAGTGAATGAGCTCTGGGTCTCTCTCCTCTCCTCCCCCTGCTAAGAAGCTGGACCTTACTCTCTAATGAAGGAAAGTGATGGGCAGATGGAGGGTGCACTGCGGCAAAGGCAGCTGCAGAACTTTACCTCACTCAGCCTTTAGTTCTATGAGGGCTTAGTCCCCACATGTAGCATCCAGGGTGGACCGATTATTTCCCGGCGAGAGACTCTCCTGGCACTGCGCGTCTGTCCACAGTAGGAGGAGACCACTCCACTCCCTCCTTTCTCTATCTTCTGTTTGTGTGCTGTGGACTAGGGCTTGGGGCAGAGATAGTCTGAGCACCCATGTGTCGTGGTGCCCCTGGGGACCGAGACAGAGGCTGCGAAGAACAAAGTGACTCTGGTATCTTCTCCCAGGAGCTGCAGCTGGGGCATCCCCCTGAGAAGCAGCATGGAGCACCAGAACGGAGAAGGATGCAGCCCAGGCAGGACCCCTCAGCCTCCAAAGTGCAGTGCTGCTCCTGGCAGTCAATGGTGCCGCCCAGGAAGGAGTCTTAAAGGCCTGGACTATAACCTGGAGAAGACTCTTCAAGGACCAGATTATAGATTGAGGAATCCTCCAGGCCCTGACTTCAGGCTCCCGCCTTTATCCTCACCTCAGGCACCATCCACGCTCTCAGATGCAGGGCAGCCCAGGAAGTCGCCCCTGACGGGCACCGATAAGAAGTACCCACTGCTGAAGCAGCGTGGGTTCTATTCTGACATCCTCAGCCCTGGAACCTTGGACCAACTTGGGGTAAGTATGGCAGCTGTTCCCTGGAAGCCAAGCTTGAGCTTTCCCTATGGGTTCCATTTACCCATTCTCCCATTTTTCTGCCTGTTATTTCTTCTGTTCATTTAGCTCTCTATCCGTCTGTCCAAATGTCTGTTAATTGGTCCCACCATCCGCTCACCCACCACTCATCTTGCCATCCATCCATATTTTTGACCATCCATCTAGCTATCCATCCATCTGTCCATTCATTTACAACTCATTACTGAGCTCCTGCCATGTGCCAGGCTCTGGACTGAACACTGGCGACAGAGCAAAGACAATGCCTCCATCCCTTTCATGGTGGGGCAATGGCTCGGGTTAGGGAGGGCTCTCTGGATGAGATGGCATAGTGCTGAAATCCAGGAGATGAGTGTGCATTTGCTGGGTGAGTTGGGAGCTGGGAAGAGTTCCAAGTAGGGAGAACTGCGCCCTACTGCAGTTGTAGGCAGGTGTGGCCCATGTGAAGAGGAAGGGTAGTTTGTGAGGGGAGAAATTAGGGATGAGGCTTGGGGGCAGGGGAAGATGGGAAAGAAATGACTAGGAGAGAGTTCACAGGGCCTTGTGGGTCCCAGGCAGCCTTAGGATGCTTTTAAGGCAGAAGAGGAGCCAAGAAAGATAGGACGAAGACCCAAAGATACCCAGTCCACTGGTGGTACAGCAGTGGCCCTTGAGAGAGGAGCTACACACAGAGACACCTGCTGACCTTACAGTACCTGATGTGTGGCCAGCCCCTGGACACATTCCAGGAGTGTTGTCACTGGGGAGGAGAGCTGTGCTGGACCAGAACGGGGAGGGCCAGGTGTGTCCCAGGTGGCTGTGGCTTGTCACCTACAGTGGCCTTTGAACACTGTGTGAGATCACTAGTTCTACCTCACCCCGTGCTCCTGGGAGGCTTCCTAGTGGGCCTCAAGGAGGCATCTTGCCTTGCAGTCCCTCTGGGTCCTGGTCATCTCTACGATATGTACGTACACCTGGGATCTGGGGTTTCATTTCAGAACGTGTGTTGTGGGCCCAGCATGAACCAGAACTTCTTGCGTCAGGCTGACCTCGACAAGTTCACTCCAAAAGGTCAGTGCCCAGGAGGGCAGGCGGGTGGGTCCTGGTGAGCTTTTAGAAGAAGCAGCGCTTGTAGCCTAACGGAGATATACTCTTCCTGGTCAGAGTACCAGTTTCCTCACGGGTAAAATGAGGCTAATAAGAGATAAGTTGCTTCACAAGGGCTGGATCATGGAAAGTGCTCTATCATTAACCTTCTCAGAGCTGTGACAAGGGTCCCATGTTGGCTTGGGGCAGCCGAGGGTCAGGGCCATAGTTCTGTCTGCCCAGCTGGCATCTGTAGGGCATTTATACAAGAGTTTTCTCGCCTGGAATGTAGGCTTCAGGGAGACCAACACTGTCTGAGCTGCTCCCTGCTGGGGCCCAGCACCTGGAACAGGGGTAGGTGCACGCGAGACCTTTGCTGAAGGATGGAAGGAAGACTGTCCTCTCAGACTCTAGAGCAAGTCTTGGAGGACAACTGGAAGTCAGGACTGGGACATGTCTGCAGGGCGTAGGGCAGACCTGGGCAGAGAGGATTGGGGGGGGGCCTCCGGGACTGCCCCAGGGTGGTGGAGAGGAATAGGGCAGGATCCCTTCGACTTGGCTGCCTTTAATCTCCTCTTTTAGCATACACAGCACCCCTTCCCTCAGGCATATATACCTCCTGGCCCCAGCTGTCTGCCTTCATGTCCACCCCAGGAAAGGCCTGGATCCTTGCTGGTGTTGCCCAGATTAGTTTTGCCAGAGCCTCTAAGCGTTATGGTCTGTGACTCCCTCAGCTGGCACAAAGCATCAGAAGTGTGGGCATTTGTGCACTTAGCTGAGGATCTGGCTTATTCTCAACAGTCTCACAAGTACCCATGCCCTGGGAAAAGATTATAAACCATAGATCTCAGGCCCACGGGGCGTTGGAACAGTACTTCTACCATCCATGTCAGGAGAGAGGTTTGTGGTAATCAGCTCAGTGGCCCCACCCCTATGGGGAAAGGCAGCCCCAACAGGGCACAGGGTGGTGTCAGTGGGGCTGTGACAGCCGGGGACAGAGTCCACTCTGCCACCCAGAGGATAAATAGAGGGCTGGAGAAGGCTGCGAGATCTCAGGAACACAGCAGGGGCTGGAAGCCAGGCTCAGCCCTCTTTGCCATGGCTTGTTCTTGAATCCTGCCCTGAGTGGGTTCTGGGAGTAGAATGGTGTTGTAGACCCATGGACTGAAGAGCAGGTGATTAGCAGTCTGAAAGCTGCCTTCATGGCTGGGCCATTGGTGCTGTGGAGTGCCATGGGTACTAGCAGCCCTGCCATGAGAATGAATTTGACTAGGGGCAGGAGGCCTCTGCCAAGCCTCAGACACTACCCTAGGCCCAGAATCTGGAGGCTTCTGTGGGGACCCAGATGTTACGCTCAAAATGGACCTCCCTGCAGTGTACCCAAAGAGGTAATGAGGCCCAAGGACAGGGATCACCATGGCCTCCCAGGGCCCTTGGACTCTTTGAACACCTTGTCTACTAGAAGAATAGATGGAGGGCATCTAGAACTCCACCAGGCCCCAGGAAAGGTGGCCATCTCCTTCCGAGGCATATTCCCACACTCCCTTTTCCTACCTATATGGTCTCCATTTAGAGGAGACTTTCCTCCACTGTGCACCCCACATCCCAGGAAACCCTCAGTCCCAACAACCTGGGATGGTTTGTCACACTACCTATGGATCTTTCCCCACCTCCTTCCTTCCCCCCAGATCTTGAATGGAAGCCTCTGTCTGTCACTGACTAAGTAGGGGCAGCCTACTCAGTCAGTGGCATTTGGTGACTTGAGGGTCCCACAGGACCACTCACCCTTCCACTATCCAGCATGCCTCAAGCCCGGAAATGGTCCCAGAGAATGAATGGCACCCCAGCTCTCATATGCTGGAGATGGGGTAGGGAAGGGTGGCAGGGACCCATCCCACTTCACCTTCCTATCTAGTTGTAACCCGTAGTTTAATTCAGCACCTGGCTTGAGCAGTGGCCCCTGGTGCGAGGATCATGAGTGGCTTGTAAGGGAATGGTCAAGCACCAGCCCAAGACAGGGAGAGTAGGGCCCAAACAGAGCTTCTGGAGGTCCTGGCGCCTCCAGGCTGGCACCACCTACGCAGCTGTTCTTTCATCTGTCTTCCCAGCAATGCCCCATCACAGACCAGCTCTGACCTTCCCAAGCCCCAGAGCTTGCCTGCTGGTTCCTGCCTGGTGGTTTATCTTACTAGATAATTGGCGGGGGAGAGGGGAGTCATTAGGCCCCAGCCTGACTCCCACAGCACTTGCCTCTGCCTCTGCCTGCAGTTGCAAGCTTTGTGATTCCCGAGGACTTTGAGGAGCGTATGGAGCAGCAACACATTGGGTCCACCACGCAGCTGCTCTCGCAGACAGACTTTCCGCTGCAGGCCTATGAGCCCAAGGTGCAGGTGCCCTTCCAGGTGCTGCCTGGCCAGCGGCCCCGCAAGGTCGAGATTGAGAGGTACAGCTGCTGGGGCTGTGGAAAGGGCTTGTCCTCCCTACGTGGGATGAGGGACTCCAGACCACCAGGTGACAGTCCCCACAACAGAGTCTGTGCACAAGCATTGAGATCAAATCTTCTGTCTACCATTAATGGGAAGAAAATCTCTTAAGATCTCTTAATGGGGGAAAAATGGCTTTCCTTTCTGCGGATTTGGGGAGGTGGCATTTAGGTCAGTGAAGGAGAGAAGGGCAATTGGAGCTCAGGACTCTAACCCCTGCCACTATGCCACTTCCCTGAGTAGTCCCAGAAGGGAAGAGAGCCCCACAGCGGTCCCCGAGCCATACTCCTGCCACAGCCCGGGGGCCCAGCTAAGCCACCTCACTTGAGCGGAGCTGCTCTGAGAACCCGCCCCTGCTGTGGCCAGGAGAAAGCGGCAGTACCTGAGCCTGGACATCGAGCAGCTGCTGGCCAGTGAGGGCATCGACTCCAACAAGCTCATGCCCAGGCACCCAGACCCCCAGAACCCTCAAACTATCGAACAGGGCCTCATCCCGCTCTTCCCCATCTATCTCCCCATGAAGGTGAGCTGGCTTCCAGGGCTTGCTGAGGTTCAGGAATCAAACCCCTTGGGGATCCCCATTGCAGTCACAAGTGTTCACTTCAAGCAGGGCAACTGAATAATCAGAATCCACCCCAGGTGCTCGAGTGTCCTAGTCTGGAACGGGAGCGCCTCTGCTTCTCTGGGAGCCTGGAAGCCTGCATGCCTTACCTCTTTCCAGTCTCCACCCCTACAGGACTCCCTGACCAGGCCTGCCTGGAGTGGAGAACTGTTTCTGGGCTCACTGAAATGAGAAACCAGGGATGGAGGAGATCGTGGGTGTTACCCCTCAGGGCAAAAATGGGGAAACTGAGTCTGGGGAGGAGGAAAGAGGGAGTTCTTGCTCTCGCTCTGGCTTTCATTTGCTTCCACCTCCCTTCCTATCTGTGCCCCTGAGTATCTTGCCTGGCAGCCTCTGGGGAGGTAAAGCTGACTGACTGCACATCAGACGTGCATCGCCCTGCCAAAGGCTGCCCCCTGGTGGGGTGCTCGGGAACTCCCAGAGCCACCTGTAGTCTTGGGGAGGAGCTGGCTGCTCCAGAACAGGAGAGAACGCTCACATCCTGCTCTGAGTTCCTAGACGTCTTCTGCCTGAGCCTTGGGTGGCTTAGTGACAGGGATCCAGGGTTTCCCCTCATTCAGACCCAGTGTACCCCTGGCAGTGGCAAGGAGGGTTTCAGTGTGACATGACTCCCCCATCCTTTGTCACGTTCAGCTCTACCTGGACACTAAGGAAACTGCTTCCTCCGGCTCATATTTTTCACAGGTTTTTGACAACGAGGAATTTGACTGCCGCACTCCCAGCGAGTGGATCAACCTAGGCTTGGAGCCAGAGTCTCAGAACAGGAAACCTGTCCCCGGAAAAGCCCTCCTGCCTACTGATGACTTCCTGGGGCACGGTAAGCAGGGAGCCATGGGAAGTCAGGAGCCCTTTGAGACCTCTCAGCTGGGATACAGGTCAAGGAGCTGGTCGCACAGAAGCAGGAAACATAGGGACCAGGGATGATATATATAGTATAATTAGCCACTGTGAGGTCACAAAAGTTTCTAGGGCAGAGGTGCTATTTTAGGCAAAGATATTTCTTCAGGAAGAATCCACTTGAACACAGAACAAACCAGGAATGAAGCCACCGAATGAAGAGTATTCCAGGAAGAGGGCTCAGCCAGTGCACAGGCCCTGAAGCAGGAGCAAGCTCAAGAGTCACAGGGATAGGCAGGCCTCCAGGGAGGCTGAAGAGGGAGCGAAGGGGCAGTAGCAGGAAGAGAGCTGGAGAAGAGGGCAAAGGCATTCAGCCCAAGGAGCAGCTGTGAGCCCCCTCCTGACATAACAGGCCCTGAGGCCCACACTGAGCCAGGTGCAGGACAGTGGCCTCCAACCCTGCCCTACCTTGCCCTCTTTAGTACAAAGAGCCTGGTGGCTTAATAGCCAGGGCCTTTCAGGAGGGCTTCACCTTGTTTTGGTCACCTTGAAGGTGTCCAGCTCGTCCACAATACCATCCATGACAGGGCTTTTGACTTACATCTGTCTCTACCTTGGCGGGGTCCTGCAGAGAGGCCTGGTCCTTTTGGGTCCTCCTGTGGCCAGGTGCTCCTCAGAGGCCAGCTCAGCTGGAAGGGAGCAGAGCTACAGTGGATGTCCTGGTGGGAGAGAAGCCAGTCAAGTGACCCCCAAGAGCCATCCCAGCATCTGCTCCCGCACTCAGAGGTCCCTCCTTACTTCTATGGTGGGGAGCACTGATGGGGCGTCCCCTCTTGTTCTAGAGGACCCCAAGAGTCAGAAGCTGAAGTACAAATGGTGCGAGGTTGGCGTCCTAGACTATGACGAAGAGAAGAAGCTATTCCTGGTACACAAGACGGATAAGAGAGGCCTGGTGCGAGATGAGAGGGGGAAGCCCATCCTAAATGGAGGGGTCACCACCAAAGGTACGAGCCCTGCCTTAGGCCCATGCGGACCCCCAGTTTGACCCTGGCCTGGTCTGTAATTAAGGCCAACCCCACCAGGGGCACCGCCAGCTGAATTTGCTCAGTTTGATCTATGGCTATCTGTCCCCTGGCCAGTGAGCACCAGAGGACTAGTGACTCAGAGACTGCAAGAAGGGCAAGTGGCCATTATTTGGCATGTTAACTCTGAACCACTGGCAGCATTACTTTTACCACTATGTGGAAAAGGAGCCCAAGGCCCATGAGTTAGTGGTGTCTTCCCTGGATATAGTCTTGAGGAGCGGGAGCCTGAACTGCCACCTCTGTATAACACCTTGTCTGAGCTCGGCTCCCCCTTACAGTTTACAAAGCACTTCCACATCCTTCCCTGACACCCTGTTGAGTGGGCAGGGCAGGGTGTACCCTCATTCCCGCTCTATACCTTCAAAAGGAGGCCAGGCAAGGGAAACCACTTGCTCAGGGCCACCATGTATCAGTAGTCCAGCTGGCCAGAACCCAGTGCTCTAGCCCAGAGAACCTTACTGTATGTTCCCTTCTCCCTGCCGCTGGCCCCTAGGAAGGCCACCCCTCCTGGTCTGTCAGTACTGGGTGCCACGGATACAGCTTCTCTTCTGTGCAGAGGACCCTCACGTGTTCACGCAGCGTGTGGTGCAGGCCAATGCTCTGCGCAACAACACAGAGGCACTGCTGCGGTACAACCTGTACGTGGACTGCATGCCCTCTGGGGGACAGCAGCTTGTCAGTGAGCAGAGCCTGAACAGGATCAAGCAGTGGGCCATGAGCACACCCCGGATGCACAAGGGTCCCACGTAAGTCTGTGGGGAGATGAGGTACCAGTGGGGCAGAGCCCCCTCTGGTCTCATCTGTGTGAGGGCTGTCTTGCTCCGGCACTGTGGATTTGTTAGGGCCCTGTCTCAGTTACTTTTCTTGTTGCTGAGACAAAATACTCAACACCCACAAGTTAAAGGAAGAAAACATTTATTCTGGCTCACTGTTTGTACTCACTGTTTGCAGAGGTTTAAATCTGTAGTTGGCTGGCTCCAAGGCAGGTTGGCATGGCAGACGGACATCAGAGAGGAGAAACAGTCCATGGCAGGGTAGGCAGGAGGCAGCAGCAAACCTTCCTTCTCTCTTTCCCTTTACATTCCACTCAGGCTACGAGCCTATTGGTTAGTGCCACCCACACCCAAAATGAGGCTTCCCTCTACAATAAATCCATTCAGCCACACGCAGAACTATGCTAATCCAATTAGGGGACTAATCCAAATATCACACTGCTTTAATCCATATTCACATACCCTAGAGCCAGCCACCTCTGAAAAGCTCCACTTATGAGTACATGAGACTTTGGGGGGACATCTAGGTATAAGCCATAACAGGCCCCAAACAGATTGGTGCTCATCTCTAGACCCTTCATTGTCAAGATGGATTCTTGGATTCCTTTACTGAAGGTAATATATAATGCATTACTCCCATTTTTAATTTCAGTGCTTAAATTTGCTCTGTGGGAGCCTCTTAAGCTAATTCCTGTGTCATTTTGACGTGTTCCCATCATTGTCTGAGCATGTGCTTACTTTCTGATGCAGTGAGAAGTTCCAGATTTATCTTCTACTTGCCAAGATCCAGCCCAAAAGTCAGCTTTTTCTTCACAGAGTCTTGTTCCTTTTAATGGGGGTCTAGAAGCCAAGATTTGGGGATTAGATATGTTCATTGCTACTGTGAAATCATTGCTTCAAGGTTCTTAGAGCAGACAGATCTGGGAAATTTTATATGTACATAGTAACCTCCACATTTATCCATATCTTTTTCCATATCTATTGATCTATCTGTTAAAAGCCATGAGTGCTTACTGATAACTTCAAATTGACTCTCACGGCATGGAGATCATTCTCACCATTATGTATTAGTTACCCCATTCTTCAAAAGAAAATTGGCTTCCATTATTCAACATATGTTGACTTATTTGCTCAGTCCTAGAATACACAGAAAGTAGTTTCAAATTGCTAACTTATACCTTTCAGAAGGACTTTTTAGTGTCTTTGCTTAATATTTTTTTTCTCTTTAACCTGGGGGCATATAGCACAAATACTACATCCAAACGTTACTTGACTTGGTTCTTCCCACACCTTTCACTAGAGCATGCTCTTCATTTTATAAAATATAGCTTGGTTCCTTTGTTTCCCATATATAAAAATATACTAAATATATGTATATGGTATGCATTCAATATATACACATTATACATATTATTAAAATAGACAATTGTACATACAAGCATTACTGTGCAATATCCCCTCTTTTGTGTATATACACTATTTGAAATATGTATTATTCAAATAAAGACACTCAGAGATCTGTCACTCTATACCCCCGTTCACTCCATTCTTTTCACATTCCCTGTCTTTTCCACACTATTTTTACCATAAGCCTATAGGTTACCAATAACACTAGTTTCCGGTTTATCCTTTCTGTATTTCTTATTGCACAAATGAACAGACACATATTGTAGATACATTTTTATTTTCTTATAACTTTTTTTATGTGAAGTACCCCATGTACCCTGTGTGTGTGTGTGTACACACACACACACACACACACACACTCATATGAAGCACTATGTAGAAAGTCCTGTGCATTCTTCTTTTTCACTTACAATATATCCTGGAAAAATCAGTCCTTATCAGTTCATTGAGATTTCCTTCATTCTCCTGTACAACTGCATAGTAATCCATTGTGTGGATTGCCATAGTCCAGTAATGGCAAACCTTTTAGAAACTGAGTGCCCAAACTGCAATCCAGAACCCACTTTTTTATCACAAAGTGCCTACACTGCAATTACACCTGAATACTGAGGTTTTGGTTTAGAAAAAACAACTTATACATTAACATCTTTTGTCTTGAAAGAAAAACACAGTAACAGCTTTCGATGATACAAACAGCTGGCACTCCTACTCCTAAGCTTGTGCATGGCCCCTACATGCGCTGTTATCCAGCTGCTGGGCGATGCTAGGGTGACTTGACTTGTGTGCTGACAGAGAGGGCCATAAGTTCACCACCAGTGCCATAGTCTATTCAACCATTCTCCAATAAATGGACATTCAGGTCATTTCTAGTATTTTGCAATGATAGGCAATACTACAGTGAATAATCTTGTGCATTTTGCGTTCAAATTGATAGAGGCATAGCCTTTAGGTAGATTCATACAAGCAGTATTGCCAAATACAAATATAAGTGCATATATAGTTTCTAAGGTATCATCAAAGGCACCACAAGAGTTGTACCATTTTGCAGGCCCACCAGCCATGTGTGAGAGTGCCTCTTCCCACTGCCTTGCCCTCTTCTGTCAGTGTAGCAAACTAGTGTGCACGTGTGTGTGTCTGTGTGTGGGGGGGGGAAGAGACTGAGACTGTGTTCTCCAAATTTTTTGTTCTCTTTTATCTCACAGACACAAGTGTGTACTGGCTTTCCCCCCTACCCTCCACTCTTCAAAGGCCTCCTCTTAGTAATGCCTTTCGAAGAATACTACCTTGAGTTGCCCACACTGTCCTTTCCTGGTAGTAAGTGCTGATTTACCCAGACTCTTCTTCAGTATTGTTACTTTTTGCCTAGCAGAATTTTAGATCTGTCCCCTAGCTGCTACCTCTCCCCTCAGCTGCAGGGTGTCTTAGTCTCTACTTCTTTTTCCTGAAGATTTGAAGCAGAAGTGTGGGAGATAGATCCCTGGGGGTTAGTAATTGTTTTTCTACTTAAAGATAATTTAAAATTTAGGCATTCTCTTTATTCCAGTTGTGTTAAAAGTATTATTTTGGTGGTAGCAGGGAGGTGCTGGTGAGAGACTAGACCACAGTCTGCAAGCCATGGTGGGACTTGGGTAACTGGCCTGATGTCTGTAAGAAGTCCAGGGACTCTGAGCAGAGGAATTTGATCATTTACACATTTAAAGTACCTGCCCCCACCCGACCCCTGTCAAATGGAGCATGGGCTGTAAGGGGCAAGGTGGAGGAGGGAGATCAGCGAAGAGACTAACGCCATCATCTTGGCCAGAGGTTGGGTTGGTGGCTTGGCCCAGGTTAGTGGCTGAAGAGCCAGAGAGAAGTACATATATTTTAGGTTAGGGAGGAAGCAATGAGAGCCATGGATTGATTGACTGTTCCAAGTGCATATACAATAAAAGGAAGAGGCCAAGGATGCTGGAGGGTTTGGATCAGCTGAGTCCATGACAAGGCTGCTTAAAAGCCAAAGAGGACTGCAGAAGGAGCGAGAGTGGGCTAGGAGATGAGCGAAAATGAAAAGTTTACTTTTTACCCCACTAGGTTTGACATGAAATGACACATACCAGTGGCAAGGTTGAGTGGCAGGTAGCTAAATGAGGGGAGAGGTTGCAGCCACAGATGGATTTATGGGTACCAGATATTCAGACTTGAAGTTTGCGTGAGCTCCTATGGGAAAGGTGTAGTTGGAGAAGAGGAGGGTCTTAGGAGTCAGGGCAGTGAGGAAGAGCCAGAAGGAGAGTATCCTTAGATGCTCCAGGAGAAAGCGGTGCAGGAGAGGTCCTGCCAAGTCCATGTCAGATCCCCAAGCAACTGCAAGCTGAGGATGGAAAATGGTGGCCACTGGGCTGGATAATGTGCCTGGGAATGGGTGAGCTCAGCCTCTGTGGCCTAAGTGGAGGGGGGTAAAGTGAGAAGCGAAAGGAGGAGGTGCAAACACCACTTTTGCCCTAAAGAGACAAGAACAGATGAAGCAGTAACACGGGACAGGCATAGGAGACACAAGAATGTACATGGGCTTATTGGGAGGGTCTGTAAAGAAAGACAGGAAAGACCAAAAGGAGAAGGGTGAGCAAGCAGGGTCCCAGCATGAAAAGGTGCTTGTTAGGTCTTTTGGAGGAGCTGGGCAAGCCCTCCAACATGGTGGAGGCAGGTGGCTTGGGGGTGGGGAGATGTCTCCTAACTGCTGGATGAAATCGAAGGCAGTTACCACACCAGAGTAAGAGCGTATGTCTGTGGGTTATAAAGAAGGTGAAAACCCATCTTTCTTGGTACTAAGGGATGTGAGTGGATGTCTAGGCCCTGCTGAGGGCCAGTTGAAGGTAGAACCAGTCCCTCTTCTCCCTGTGATGTTCTCTAGCATCATCACTACCACTCTGGTGCCAAAGAGCAGTGTGGGAGCCTGAGATTTCCTTGTGGTACAATTGCTATGTCTGATATGGCCTTTTCAGAGAGTGGAAGATGTAGGGTTGGGAGAGAGATCCGTGGGGGGGGCAAAGGAACAGGTAGGCCTATCCAGAGTCTAGACGAGTGCCCAGCACAGGTGGCACAGGGAATATGTGCTGAATGAATGAATGAATGAAGTGCCTCCAAGGAGTCAGCTTGTGCTAGGAGAGTAGAGATGGCAGCAAGCCTACCCCAAGACTGGCAACTGCAGCTCTCAGAGCCCACTTTAGGGAGGAAGTACAGGGGCACCTACCCTGGGCTCAGTCATGGCGTCATATCCTCCTTGTACATCTGAATTCTCAGCACCTTCCAGGTGCTGGCACCGCATAGACTCCAATCAACATTGGCAAAATGAAGCAAAGTAGTTCATGGCGGGCATCCTTCACCAAGCTCTGAGGCACCAGGCAGCTTGGGGTGCAGCTAGCTGGTGCCTCCAGGCCCAGGACTCCCCACCCTCTGCCCCACCACTGTGGGACCTGCCCTAGGCTCCCAGGCACTGGCAATAAAAATGGGTACATTTCCCATCAGCCACAAAGCATGGAGTCCCAGTGCAAGGCAGGGAATGGCTGAGGAGGGGCTGCTCCACCTGTCAGTGAGGTGTCTGAGTGGCCAGTGTAGGAACAGAGGCTTCTCTGAGTGCTCACAGCTGCCTCCTAGCCCTGGGCCCCAAGTCTCTCGGGATCAGACCCCTTCCCCTCCATGCAGGTGTTGTCACCTTCCCATCTCCCAAGAAGGAGCCTGAGGTGCAGAGGGTGGAGCTGCTTGGTCATTCTCTCTGCATCTCTCCTGGCCAGGTTGCCACACCCTGCCCTCTGTTTTTATGCCACCCACCTCCACATCCTGCCTGGGGTGTGCTAATCAGGGAGGGGGAGGTAAAGAAGGTCATCTAAGCCCAGAGCCAGGAGGTGTAAGTCAAGGACTACTTGAGGTGGAGCAGCCCCTCCTCAGCCCACTCCCTGCCTCGCACTGGGAAGCAGAGAAGTCTGGATAGAGACCCCAACCTGAGCAAGAGTTTGGGTAAAGGGTTCTCTGAGGCCAGAGTGAGGACACTTGAATGGCAGGAGCCACTTCCCATCAGGGCCCTTTCTCCTGGCCACATAGTGACATGCTTTCCTTCAGTTCTTTACATGTGTACCCAATACCTGTGTTCTGGGCATCCTACAGAATGTCAAGCAATATGTGAGACCCTGCAGAAGTGACCATGAGTTGGACCCTCAGCCCCTCCACACCATCTCTCACTCTATGCTCAGTATCCAGTGAAGAAAAGCCACTGAACAGTGTTAGGAGTGTCAGCACAGGAGAGGCACTTTGGGACCATAAACAGGGCTGCCCTAATCCAGAAAGAGGCAAAATGTGCACAGGACAGAAACCCCAAGGGAAGAGCCTGGGCCGGTCAGGCAGAAGTGGGGGCTGGATGGATGAGAGGGTGGCCACCAGAGGAAACAGCATAACCAAAGACTCTGGGAATGAGCGAGACCTAGTGCCTCCAGGAAGTCAGAGGGGCTGCCGTGGTGGGAGCGATGTGGAGATGGACATCATGGTCTGAAGGATGGCAGGGAGGGGTCAGCAGGAAGGTCTCGGTCCCAGGAAGGGGTTTGGCCCTGCCTTAAGATCCAGGAGATTGGGGGCTGGTTTTAAGCAGAAAGATGTGATCAGATTGGACTTTTGTGGGGAGCGGATTGGAGTGGAGGGAGCAGGGAAGAGGGGACCAGGCAGGGGGATCTGTACTGGGATGACGGGGAAGTGGGAATCACATGGGCTGACTCAGGGACTGACTGGATGGCCCACAGCTGTGAAAGAAGCAGAGGATGAGGGTGAAAGAGGTTAATGTCTCCAAGCCAGGCAGGGACATGTCTGTGGATCCAGAAAGGAGGTCCCGGTGCTGTGCCCCCAAGTCCATGTCACAGCAGCCCTCGGACTGGCCCACAACAAGGTGTGTGGAGTCCCTGACTTCCCTACCTCCCTCTCCTCGGGCAGGATCCTCGAGCACTTGAGCACACTCACCAGAGAAGTGATCCTGGACTATGAACGCAGCATGAACAAGATGAGCTTTGACAGGATCGTCTCCTCCAAGCCCCAGACATTCTTCTATGTGACCTTGCCCAAGAAGGAGGAGGAGAAGGTGCCCGAGAAAGGTGAGGGTCATTGAACCCCAGTGCCATCCACCTGGCTGGTGCCCCTACCTCCCTTGAGGATTATCTGTCCTGCCACCAAGAACCTCAGAAGCCTGACAGTCCCCTGCTCACACCCTGTCCCTAGCATTCATGTGCTTCTTTCACCAGCTGCCCGGAGAGCTCTGGTCAGGGCAGCAGCAAGAGGACTCTTTTTAAAAGTATTTATCAGGCCGGTAAATGTGGTGCACATTTGTAATCCCAGCACTTGGGAGGCTGAGGCAGGAGGATCACTGTGAGTTTAAGGCCAGCCTGGGCTACATAGTGAGCTCAAGGCCAGCCTGAACTACACAGCAAGACCTTGTCTAAAAAATAAATCAATAAAAAATTTAAAAACACCACATTTATTAGAATAATGCAGACGGGTGTGGTGACACATACCTGTAATCCCAGCAGTAAGGAGGCTGAGGCATGAGGATTGCTGCAAGTTCAAGGCCAGCCTGAACTACGTGTCAAGACCCTGTCTCAAAAACAAAACAAAACAAAAAAATTAATGCAGAAGCCACAAAGTAAATGTGTACCAGGAAAGCTATGATTCAGAAGTAGATGACTGGATGTAGCTCAGAGCAAAGGCCTTGGATTCAATCCCAAGTACAGGAAAAAAAAAAGAGTAGATGACAGAGGCTCTGGCGCTCAAGGGCCTCTCCAAATATGATCACCGGAAGGAGTCTGAGGAGTAGCAAGAGGAGGGCTGGCAGCACTGCAAACTCATGTACGCACATCTCAGCGCAGGTCCTGGCACCCCAACCACCTTTGCTTGAGCTCACCGGCCCTGCTAAATTCATTTCCGGGATCTGGCTTCCCAGTGTGCGCCAAACCCAGGACACAGGCCAGATGGAGACAGCAGGCCTACTGAGAGGTCCTGGTGCCCTTGGCGTCTCTCCCTGGGGGCCAGTGGAGGCTCTGGGCAGCCCGAAGCTCATGTGTCACACAGGTGGGAGGAGACAAGCAGAGGGATTACAGTTGCTGCCCACTTTTCAAAGGGGCCTACCACCTGGGAGTCCTAGAAGGAATTCCCTTTCCCACCCCTCAGCGGGCACCTCACTGACAGACTGCGGGAGAGAAAGGTTCTGGGAACAAGGCTGTCTCTTCTAGGGAGGAGGCAGGAACTGTGTCCTGCATCAAGTACTCATAGATGCACCCTGACCCCCCCGGTGTTTCCCCGGGCCGCTCTGACACTGGCCCTTGGCTTCTGCCCCCGCAGGGCTGGTGAGTGTTCCCAAGTACCCCTTCCGGGAACAGAAGGAGGACTTCACCTTTGTGTCCCTGCTCACACGGCCAGAAGTCATCACCGCCCTGAGCAAGGTCCGGGCCAAATGCAACAAAGTGATCTCCATGTCGTTATTCCACTCAACTCTCTCTAAGTATAGCCGCCTGGAGGAGTTCGAGCAGATTCAGCTGCAGACCTTATCCCAGGTGCCTGGGCATTGGGGCATGGAGGGTGGGCAGGGCCAGGACCTTGGAGCAGACCAGGGCCCCCAGGAAGCTACCTCTGACTGGGCCCTGATCTCTTCCTGGGCCTTGTTGGACCCCGGAGTGAGGCCAAGGATGTAACTTGCCTCTCAGGGGAAAGGCGCACCGGAGGGGGTTCCCTTTCCATCATGCCATCTCCACCCTGGTTACTTTAGGACAAACCCTTTCCTTGGAAAGGGGAACAGGAACTCCACCTGGTATTGGCGGGGCTGGGGTGCAGCCTCTAGTCTCTGTCTGTCTCCTCTGGCTAGAGGGAAGGGCCTGCTTCTGTGTGGGGAACCGCCCCCCAGCAGCCCTGGGCCGTGGAGCCACAGGAGGGTATCAGTTGGCCAAGGGTAAGTTGGCAACTGAGTCTTGAGCCCACTGCCAGAACTCTGCTGTGGCGAGTCCTCGAATGACGGCTGTCGAGGGTCCCTGGGGTGGCTTTGTGATGATACCTGTGGCCACTCCAGGTGCAGATGTTCCTCAAAGACAGCTGGATTAGCACACTGAAGGTGGCGATGCGAAGCAGCCTGCGTGACATGAGCAAGGGCTGGTACAACCTCTATGAGACTAACTGGGAAGTATACCTCATGTCAAAGCTGCGCAAGCTGATGGAGATGATCAAGTACATGCTACAGGACACTCTGCGCTTCCTGGTGCAAGACTCGCTTGCCAGCTTCACGCAGTTCATCAGCGACACCTGCGGCAGTGTGCTCGACTGCCCCTCTGACATGGTCTGGGGTGAAGACTTAATGAACAGTCCCTACAGGTGGGGCCCAGCAGAGCAGGGGCCCCAGTGGCAGGACCAGAGCACCCAGCACTGCCAGGTCCTGGGCAACAGGGAGAGCCTGGCTGCCCCTGGGTGTCCCTCAGGCTGTCAGACAATCTCCCACAAGCTCTGGGTGGCGTTTTGGTCACCTTCATTCACTCGATTAGTATTTGAGTTACATAGCTGACAAATATTCTATGAACACTCCCCATGAGCCAGGCACAGTTCTAGGGGAGCCAGAGATACAGTTCCTGCTGTCACAGGGAGACAGACAGTAAGCCATTAATTAGAAACCATCGTTGCTGATCTTGTTAAGGACAGTGGTAGACACTGGGAGTGGGCCTTTGCCAAGGCGGTCAGGGAGGAGGTAGCACCTGAGACAAGACCTGAGATGTGAGACGAAACCAGACACAGGAGGCGGAGGGACTGGCATGCAGAGGCACCTAAAGAGAAAGGGTTTGGGGCAATCGAGGAAGGATAGGGTGGACACTATGGCTGGAGTAGGGAAGTGTAGGGAAGCTTGATCAGGAAGAAGTGGGAGAAGTCACAGAGCCCATTCCTGATCATGAGGGGCCCCCTGGAGCCAATCTGGCGGGTGGATTTACTCACTTAGAATATCCAGACTTAGGGGTTGGTCTGGGATCCAGATTTAGGAGTTGGTGTGTGCTGGACATCTGAAGCCAAGGGCGATGGACTACCAGGGAGGGCATGGGGGCCACAAGTACCTAGGGCCTAGCCAGCCAGTCCTGACGACTTCAGAATGAAGCAGTGTGCATGTGCGTGTGTGTGTGTGTGTGTGTGTGTGTGTGCGCATGGGGTGTGTATTCCTCCCTCTGTGGTACACAAGGAGGGCTGGCTATCCCAGGTCTTTCTCTCTGATGACTTCAGAGGATTCGGGGAGAAAGGAGAAGGGATATGTCATGAACGGAGAACCTCAAGAGCTGCAGGGCTGGCAGGAAGGTCAGAGGGGCCTCCTCAGGCACCTGCTTGTGTTCAGCCCAGCTATGACCTCTCAGGCCCAGGAAGAATCCCCTGTTCATCATGGACCTGGTTCTGGACGGCTCGGGGGTGCGTTACAGTACACCACTGGAGCAGTTCGAGACATCTCTGCTCAATATCTTCGACAAGGGCATCCTGGCCACCCACTCCGTGCCCCAGTTGGAGAAGGTACATACTGCAGCTAGGGGGAGAGGGAGAGGGTACCTTCCACCGTGGCTGCTAGGGGCTCTCTGAGCATGGGGTACTACCACAAGTATCGGAGCAGTTAACTTTTATCATGGACATCCTACCCGGGGGGCCATACACTCAGACCCATTTAATCCTCACCACAAACTGAGGTGTGATAATTATTAGCAACCCCACTTTGCAGACCTAGAGAAGTTTAATCATTGACTTATGTCATAAAAGTGCTAAGAATCAGAATGAAAACTGGGATCCTGCTCTCACTGAACTAACTCTGTTGCATCCACATCTGCCCCAGATCTCACCCCCCTGGGTCCCATCCCACTCCTGGACTCTTCATCTCACAAGCAGAACAGGCTGACTTCTAACCATGGAACTAGTGCTGAAGGTCCCCACTAGAAACCACCACTGCACACATGGCCCCTGCACACAGCCCACTCTCCAGACACAGAGCATCCATAACTCAAGACCCCTCTCACCTCCTGCTGGTCAGTCCAAGCCATCAACAGCCCCTTCTGCTCCTTCCCTTGGCACTAGGCTGAGGCAGGCCAGGCAGAGGAGGATGTTCCCCCTCAGTGGGCCTCACAGTAGCTTCCAGCCTTGTGTTAGTCCACAGCCCCCTCTGAAACACGCCACTTCAAGCCTTTCCCCACCCCCATCCCACACTCTCTGTGCCTGACCACACTGCCACCCACATGGTCTTTAGCCCACACCCTGCCCCTGCTTGCCCTGGTGTCTGGGAAGACACCCCATCCTCAACCCTTCTCCCTGCCCACCTCCTCAGTTCATCCAGCTCTGCCCCTCCTACTAAGTGTCAGAATGGCAGTTGGAATCCTGCTCTTGTGGACTAATTCTGTCACAGTCAAGCGTGTTGTCCCTTCTCTTGCAGCTGGTAATGGAGGACCTCTTTATCAGTGGGGACCCCCTGCTGGAGTCTGTGGGGCTTCACGAGCCACTGGTGGAGGAGCTGCGGGCTATCATTGTCAATGCTATGCATAAGGCCATGATCCCGCTGCAGGCCTATGCCAAGGAGTACAGAAAGTACCTGGAGCTAAACAACAATGACGTTGCCACCTTCCTCAAGTGCGTGCTCCTAAGTGTGTACATGCATTCAATTCTGAGTGTGTCTGAGTGCATCCTGTGCATCTCATTGCCCTTGGTCCTCACATGTGCACGCTATTCTCAGAGCCTACCAGACGCAGTCCCCATTGGCCCAGGAGGTGAGAGAGGTCGTGCTCACCCACCTAAAGGAGAAAGAGGTCCTGGACAACTTGTTGCCCAGCAGCATCATCATTGGGCCCTTCTACATCAATGTCGACAATGTCAAGCAGAGCCTGTCCAAGAAGCGCAAGACCTTGGCCACTTCCATGATGGACATCCTGGCCAAGAGTCTGCACAAGGAAGTGGACAGTGTAAGTGCCCACCTGCCTTACCCCAGTGACCACAGCAATATACAAACCTCCTCACCCACATCATGTACTCCCCTAGCAAGATGTTGCCAGGCAGCATTGGGGATGCCTGTAGACACCCACGCCAACGGAAGGAAAAGGAAGTCACCCTGTCCTGATGTACGCCTGTCTGTGGGGAGCTGTCCCCTGTGGGATGTTGCTACCTCCTTCTCCAGACTTGTAGAGAGCTGGGAAACCCTCACACATGACACCCTGTGTGGATTATTTCACAGAGCTGAGGTTGTACAAGTTTAGGCCTGCGTGTGTTGGTGGCACCCAAGGAGGCTAGAAAGGTGAAATGCACTGGTTGACATTCTTGCCCCATGGGAGACCACAGCAACCCAGGGAAATATCCCTCCCTGCCGGGAACATCCTTCTTGGAGAACGCCACAGGATGTGGTGGTTGTGGCAGGACTGCTACCTGTTAGGAGGCACTGGGGACCTAGCAGAAGGAATGGGCCCCAGGGAAGGAAGGGAAGGGGCACACAGCCCTCCCCAGTGCCCTCCTCCCACTGCCAGATCTGTGAAGAGTTCCGCAGTATCAGCCGAAAGATCTACGAGAAGCCCAACAGTATTGAAGAACTTGCTGAGCTGCGAGACTGGATGAAGGGTATCCCTGAAAAGCTGATGGGGCTGGAGGTAAGGCTGGGGTCCAGTGTCCAGGAGCTTAGTAGGGCTGGAAATCAGGCCTGAAGTCTAGGGTGTTGGAGACGTGGGGCTGGCTTTCAGGGACTGGGGGCCAGGGTAGACAGGGCCTGGGAGATCAGAAGCCAGGAGTTAGAGATCCAGAGGACAAGTGGGGCTCAGGGGGCTATGAGGTGGGGTTGTGCTAGGGTTTGGGAGCTGTGCTGTCTGAGAGACCAGGAGGGCTGAAGGTGTAGGTCTGGGCGGAGATGAAAGTGGAGATGTGGAGGTCATGGCCATTGGAGTCCTGCACATCCTGCTTTGCCCCTGGCAGTCCTTCCCTAGCACCTGGCCACTTTGTCCCCTCCTCGGCACAATTTCCTTTATCATTTGTCCATTCAGGAGCGTATCGCGAAGGTCATGGATGACTACCAGGTCATGGACGAGTTCTTTTACAACCTCAGCTCAGATGACTTCAATGATAAGTGAGGAGGAATGTTGTCCCTGACACCAGGGAGGTGGGTGGGCAGCAGGCAGTGGGTTGAGGTGCTGAGCTGTAGTGGCCTTCAAATGTTTCAGTTGTAAATTACATCATAGATGCCCTGTCAGGATGCCAGAGGCCATGGATGCACAGAGGGACCAGAACGGGCAGATCCAAGTAGCCAGTGGGGCAGAAAGAAATCATTTGGGGCAAAATCCCCTGTCTCTATCTTGTCAGTGGCAACACACACACACACACGTGTGTGTGTGTGTGTGTGTGTGTGTGTGTGTGTTTACCCTGGACTAGAGTTCCCAGTTTGTCGGTAGGGAGCACTGAGAGAAAGCCTCACACCCTGCACATCCTGCCTGCACCATCATTGGCCTGCCCAGGAATCTCAAGACCCTAACAAAGCATTCTGGTGCTCAGAAGGGTCCTCCCCCAGGGTTGGCATCTCTAGGCCAGCTGCAAGTGGAAATCCCAAATTCCATGAATATCCTGTGCCAGCCAGGAAGAAAGAGCTAGTCTAATATGAAGAGATCTGGCTTGGTGGTCCAGGTTGGTCACCAAGGACAGTCAGGCTAGAGACTGTTGTTTTGCCACGTCTAGAGTAAGGCTCTGGTAGTCCTACATGGGGCTCAAGAGGGAATTTGTCCTCACTCCCCCCATTTCCCCTGTGCCCCTGTCATTGCATCAGACACACTGGATCTGCATGTCACTGCATGGGGACCGTACCTTCCAGAGGGCAGGGCAGAGGTTGCCTCCTCAGTAGTGGCAGTGGCTCCCTCCCAGTTCACTTATACTTCCCAGTGCCCCATTCCCAGCTGGCTCTCTCTAGATCCTTCAGCCCACTGTTTCCCTTGACTGCCTGAATGCCAGACCTCGGTGCCTGGCAGGGTACCCCCTTCCTACCCTTTCCACTGCATCATCTCAGATGTGACATTTCCCCCAATCCCAACTGCTATTCTGTCCAGATGGGCTGCCAGCTTCTGGCCGTCTAGGATCCTCGGGCAGATAGAGATAGTGCGGCATCAACATATTGAGGAGGAGGAGAAGTTCCGCAAAATCCAGATCATGGATCAGAACAACTTCCAGGAGAAGCTGGAAGGGCTGCAGGTGGGGCTTGACTGAGGGCTCTGGGCTAGGACTGCTCCCCACCCCACGCATAGGCAATGCTGCAGGTCTGGTCTGCTTCCCATGTGTGGGACATGCTGTATCACAGTGTGATGGACAAGTGGAAAGATGAATGAATAAATGGCTGAAAGAATGAACTGAAAGGCCAAGGATATGCTTGGACAGCAACCTCCAGAAAACTTCAGAGTAGTGGGATCCAACTCTTCTGTTGTGCCCTTAGTGCCTCAGTGGACAGTAGACATTATTCAGGGCCCTCCCCCAGTCTTGCCATTTCACCATAGGGCACTCAGCCTGCCCGTGATGGGATAGCAGCCTGCAAAGCCCAGAAAAGGTCCCTCAGAGCTGGGAGGAGTCGATGCCTAGAGAGCTTGGGTTTCGGGGGTGGGGGGTGTATGAATGTGTGGGCATGGGGTGAGGCTGCGGGGTTATCTGACTCTTGCCCCTTGGCCTTCAGCTGGTGGTAGCTGGCTTCTCTGTCCATGTGGAGATTGCTCGAGCTCATGAAATTGCCAATGAGGTGCGGCGGGTCAAGAAGCAACTGAAGGATTGCCAGCAGCTGGCGATGCTCTACAACAACCGCGAGCGCATCTTTGGCTTGCCCATCACCAATGTAGGCCTCCCGTGGGCACTCTGCCCTCCCTAACCCCCAGGGTTTGAGGAAGCATCTTGTGTCTGCACCTACATCAGAGCCCAGTTCCTGGTGGCAGGGCTCTGGCATGACAGGGGCAGGACTGAGCGGGCTGCAAAGTGGAAGTAACACCACCTTGGCTGTCAGGATAAGGAGGCCTGAGAACTGTACAGGAGGCCTCTGAGATTCGACCTAGGCTCTACTGTATAGCTGAAAATCCAGAACCTGGGGTGGGGACCATGGGGACGGGAACAGAGATAGCCGAGGGCAGAGAGGGAGAAGAGTAAACTAGCCCAAGGAGGAGCAGCATGGAGAAAACCTGTGGAGCATTACGTGACAGCTCCAGCCCTGTCTTCTGTCACTGCAGTATGAGAAGCTCTCCAGGATGGTGAAGGAGTTCCAGCCCTACCTGGACCTCTGGACCACAGCCTCTGACTGGCTACGCTGGTCTGAGAGCTGGATGAACGACCCCCTGTCAGCCATCGATGCTGAACAGCTGGAGAAGAATGTCATTGAGTCCTTCAAGACCATGCACAAATGTGTAAAGCAGTTCAAGGACATCCCAGGTAGGTGGCCAAGTCAACCTTCCCTTTCTTCCCTGCTGATGCCAGCTGCCTCTCACATCCATCTGCCCCACCGGCAGCCTGCCAAGACGTGGCCTTAGACATCCGATCCCGCATTGAGGAGTTCAAGCCATACATCCCACTGATCCAGGGACTGCGCAACCCCGGCATGCGGAACCGGCACTGGGATATACTGTCCAATGAGATCAACATCAATGTCAGGCCCAAAGCCAACCTGACCTTTGCCCGCTGCCTCAAGATGAACCTGCAGGACCATATCGAGAGTATCAGCAAGGTGGCCGAGGTGGCTGGCAAGGAATATTCCATCGAGCAGGTGGGCATTCACCAGTGGGCTCACCCCTGACCTCCAGCACTTGCAATGACAACCACTTGGAAGGGTAACAGTGATGGGTTCATCCCTTTGGTCAGTCATCACACCCAAGGAGTGAGGCACATCCTATTAAGTGAGTTACTAATGTACATAAAATGCTTGGCATGGTGCCCACCATTGCTATTATTCCTCAATTACCCCTTTCGGTATCCTGGGAGGGAACTGATAGCATTATCCTCATTTAGTAGATGAGTATAGAGCTGGGGGTGCAGCTCAGGGGCAGAGTACTTGCCCAGCTTATGAGGGTTCCATCCCCATCACTGCAATTCATCCATCAATCAATCAATAACAAACGAGTACCTTAAGGCTCGGGAAGGTTCAGCAGTTGGCCAATGTGACACAGCCAGTAAATGCCAGAGCTGAGACCAAAGCCTACACTCCTACCTTGCACCTTTGCGGCCTCCCAACATGCATGCATAAGTGTGTTATGTACATGCAACATATGTGTAAGAGTAGGTTGGACCTGAATTCAGACAAGAGCCCCCAGGCAACTTGTTGACCAGGTAAGCGGAGAGTATTTTCCAGAGGGGCCCATGAGAAGGTCGTGGCCAGGTAGCATCTCTTCGTCCCTGCCCAGTGCTGGCCAGATAGCATGATGACCAGGCCCTTCCTGCGACCCAGCCTTGATTCATTCCACACCCCAGGCACTGGACAAGATGGAGAAGGAGTGGTCAGCCATCCTGTTCAATGTGCTGCCCTACAAAGAGACCGACACCTACATCCTCAAGAGCCCGGATGAGGCTTCACAGCTGCTTGACGACCACATCATCATGACCCAGAGCATGTCCTTCTCGCCCTACAAGAAGCCCTTTGAGCAGCGCATCAGCTCCTGGGAGACCAAACTAAAGCTGACCCAGGTGGGCCCTCCTGTCCGTCCTTCTGTCACCCCTCCCCACCCTCAACCAAACTTGTGTGACTCTTAGTGGCATCCGGGTGGGGCTACGTTCACCAAGCTCCTGGATCTTAGGCAGGGCTGTGGAGAGGGTAGCATTTAGTTTAAAAACGTGACTCCCAGCAGACCTCTGAAGGGCTGTCTTGGTTTGGGACCATCAGAACCCCAATATTGGAATTTCGCCCAGATACCATAAAGCTCCAGAGTTCCACAATACCTTTTCCCTGAGCCTCCCACTCCCATCTCATTTGGAGCTAGTTTGGGGGCAGGAGGGAAGGAGCAGGGGACAGGGCACTGGCACTACTCCATCTCACAACTTCGAGGCCAGAAGCAGAGGCTGCTGCAGATCCCTGGAGGACAGTCCTGAAGGTATGTCTGACAGTCCCTTCCTTGGGCCCTTCCTGGGAGCTATTCAGAGACCTCCAGAGGAGACCAGAAGCAGAGTGAAGGGGTTTATCTGTAAGCATCACCTCTCCCACCACCTCAAGATACCTGAGCTGGGCAGCGGTATCCCTGGGTCCCCTTCCTTTGCTCATGCTGTCCTCTCCACTAGGAGTTCTGTGCCCACCTCCCATCTCCTCCAGGCCTCAGCACAAGCAACTGGCCAAGTTCCTCCACTTCTGCCTGCACAGTGCTCCCGCTGAGGTCTTCAGTCAGTGTCTCTTAACCCAGCTGGCGCACATGCTGGGCCCATGGTGACTCACGAAGAACTGGCTCCTGAGAGGACTATGGGCTGGCTCCTCAAGAGCAGGAGCTGTGCCTTCTTCCAGCTTCCCCTTGTGCCTATTTGGGCCTGCAACAGGCCTGATGCAGAGCCGATGTTGGCACATAGCTCCTAAAGAAGAGATTTGAATGAATGGGTTTGCATAGGTGGGAGAAGATGCAGATAAAGCATGAGTGGGGAAGTGGCAGCCAGAGGGAGATGTGGCTCATTTTGAGTGTGTCTTGCCCTTGGACTGATGTTCCAGAGATTATTTAGGAATCCCAAGCTCAAGTCTCAATTAACCTCAGAGAATCCTGGGGGGCCGCAGACCTGAGAGTTCTCTGCGGAGACTCCTTGGTCACCTCAGGGTTTGCCAGTTTGAGCATGGCCTCTCACAGGGAAGAGTGGTGATGCTGGCGAGGTGTAGGGTTTCCCCAGAGGGCAGGCACCCCAACAACTGTGCTCCCTAGAGTTCCACGCTGATGGCACCATCCAGAAGTGTCCCCAGGACCAGTGTCCCAGCCAGCACTCTGATGAGGTGGAACATCTTGGTCATGGGGATCGAAACCCATCTTGAAGCCTGGGACCCTGATGGCCCCTCTCTTGCCTGCCCTTTCCCACCCTGTCAGGAGGTGCTGGAGGAGTGGCTGAACTGTCAGCGCTCCTGGCTCTACCTGGAGCCCATCTTTAGCTCTGAGGACATCAACCGGCAGCTGCCCGTGGAGAGCAAGCGCTACCAGACCATGGAGCGGATCTGGAGAAAGATAATGAGGAATGCCTACGAGAACCAGGAGGTGAGCCACAACCCCTGAGGGCCCTGGTCACACTGTCAGGAGCCTCCTTAAACAAGAAGGACTGGAGGACAAGTCCAGGCTTTGGTCATAGCCCACTCTCGGGAGTAGGTTCCCCAGTCCCAGATGTGCTCCTCAGTAGCCAGGCATAGTGACATATCCCTGTAATCCCAGCACTCTGGGGGGTTGAGGCAGAAAGTTTGCAAGTTTAAGGCCAACCTGGGCAATTTAGCAGCTTAGTGAGATCCTGTCTCAAAATAAAAAATAAACACAACAGTTGATGGTTTTTCTCTTGGCGCTTCACAGTGTACATTAGCATTTCAGAGGCCCTGACAACAAAGTGCACTCCTTAGCTTTGTTTAATCCCCAGTTTTTGACCTGGGGATGGGATTGGCAGGGCCGACGGAGGCAGTCCCTGGCTTGGGGATAGCTCTCCTGCCCACTCCTTCCCAGGCCCCATTGAGAGTCCCTAGCTGGTGTGGGAACTCTGGTGAGCCTTCCTTGCTGCCTCTCGGTGCACCATACTCACGTCCCTTTCATGTTCTGGCCTGGGCCTGCAGGTCATCAATGTTTGCTCTGACCAGAGGCTGCTGGACAGCCTCCGGGACTGCAACAAGCTGCTGGACCAGGTGCAAAAGGGCCTCAGCGAGTACCTGGAGACCAAGCGCAGTGCCTTCCCCAGGTAGGCACAGCACCCCAACCCCCCAGTGGGCGCCATGGCCCATACCCACTTTGTCAGCATCTGCCCACAGGGCTGGGGTCTCAAGTGCCCTGCAGAACAGGATACAAGACCTCAGTGGTGTGGGGCTGCCAGGCCCAGGAAGTCTGCCTGACCCCTCACCCATTCCCTGGCAGATTCTACTTCCTGTCAGATGATGAACTACTGGAGATCTTATCCCAGACAAAGGACCCCACAGCCGTGCAGCCCCACCTGCGCAAGTGCTTCGAGAATATCGCCCGGGTAGGTAGCTAGGCCAGGGGCTCAGGGCCAGGACCTCTGGGGCAAGCCCTAGGGCGAACGTCTCCCCTCTTGTGCCAAGCCCTCTTAGTGGGGATAAGGTGGCAAGTAGATTGCTGGTCTCCAGAGACACAGCAGACAGGTGGAAAGCTCAGCTCCACAAGTACCTTCTGCTTGCGGATGGGAGCCCTTGGCTTCTAATTCACCCAGATGCTCCCTGCTTCCTAGCACTCTGAGGCACTGTGACCCTCTTCATCTTTAAAGGACGCCACACAGGTCTTAGCAGGACAAGGACACACAGAACAGGCCTGGCTTCCTCCCCAAAGTGCCTGCCTTAGGGCAGGCCTGGGTGGGGCCAGGCCACAGCTCCCCAGCTGTGGGCCCATCCTTCCCACCCGTAGTCAGGGAAAGCCCAGACTAGACATGCCCAGGACCCCTGAGTGGACCTGGCTTTCTAAAGTGGAGGGCACCTGGGGCCGGGGGTCAGCCTGGGACTGGGGCCAGGGTCTCTGACACACCCAGGTAACCCTGCTCTTGCCCCTGTCTCCCACAGCTGCTGTTCCAGGAGGACCTGGAGATTACACACATGTACTCGGCCGAAGGGGAAGAGGTGCAGCTGTCCTTCTCCATCTATCCCACCAGCAATGTGGAGGACTGGCTGCGGGAGGTCGAGCACAGCATGAAGGCCAGTGTGCGCAGCATTATTGAGAGGGCCATCCAGGCCTACCCCAAGGTGAGCACCAGCTGTGCAGCCTGCCTGGACCCTGCTCGGTGCCTCTGTCCACTCCCGCCTGCCTTCTCCTCAGGCTGCAGGAGGAGGTCCTTGGGGATTCAGGCAGGACTCCTTTCCACACACTGGGGAACGTGAGATTCTCTCTTAATAATAATTGTAAACCCCATTAGGTTGCAGTTGCCATGCTCTGGGCTCTCTCGGCCCCTCCACCAGCAGCCAGCCTGCAGGGGGAGCTCCATCCCTGAGGCCATTCAGAAATGTTTTCTCTCCCACCGCATGTGACTTGCAGGAGGCCAAGCCAGATTTGAACCCAGACTGTATTCCCTGATCATGGTCTCCCACCCTTCTGCTCCAAGGTCTCATCTGCTGAGGAAATGATGATTTTGCCCACCTGCAGGGGCCCCGGAGCTTAATGGCTTCTCTCCTTTTGAGGGACTGGTGGAATTAATAGTTCGAACCCAGAGTTTGAAAGGCCAAAGCACAGACAACATTGAAGAGAAGAAGAGAGGAAGAGTCAGAGCTGGCTGCTGCCCAAGTCAGCCGGCCCATATTGTCTTCCCAGATGCCCAGGACCCAGTGGGTTCTGAACTGGCCTGGCCAAGTGACCATTGCTGGCTGCCAGACCTACTGGACCATGGAGGTGGCACAGGCTCTGGAGACCGGCAGCCTTGGTGTCCAGCTGTTCCCTCAGCTCTCCCAGCAGGTGGGAGTGAAGAGGATCACTGTTCCCCACACCCCTGAAGGGACCTCCAGGAAGTCCCTGTCACTCTAGGAACCCTTGTACATTAAGCCGAGAAGAGGCCTAGGGTTGGGTCCAAAGGGCAGAAAATCAGACACACCTAAAATAAGTGTCTCACAATAGAAGGTGGGACCAGAGGCCCAGAGAGGGCTCTGAGGCCAGGCAGGTGCCCTCTCCTGATAGTCAGTGAGACAACCCCATGCCAGGTCCCTCCTCTGCTATCCCTCGGGCTGTCCTCATTCCACACACAGGGTCTTCACTGCACTCCAGCCCCCAACTCCTCACAAGGCTCCACTGCCCACCCTGAGGGCTCAGATGACACTGCACGCTACAAGGAGGCAGAGGGCATGCATGTGCCTGTTTTTGTTAACCCCCTACCCCATCCATGGTCCCTATTCCTCTCTCATCCCAGATTGTCAGAAGCCCTCAGGAGAAAGAAGCTATTCACGGCAGAAGCCCACTCTCTGCACCAGGTGGGGTGGGGGGAACCCCGTGGATCCTGGATCTCTGACAGTGATCCCCATTCCTGCAGCTCAGTGACCTGGTGGCCCTGGTACGGGGAAAGCTGTCCCGCATGCAGCGGGCAGTGCTGTCAGCACTAATTGTCATTGAGGTCCATGCCAAGGATGTGGTAAACAAGCTGATACAGGAGGATGTGGTCAGTGTGAATGACTTCGAGTGGATCTCACAGCTCAGGTGAGGGGATGGGGACCACCCCGGGGCCAGAGCAGCTGCCAGGACAGAGCCAGAAGAGAGGTGGACAGTCGGTTAACAATGGATTTGTCCCTGCCTTCCAGGCTCTAGGACAAGCTGAGCAGGGGGACTCTCTATGCCCTCATTCCCCAAAAGAATCCCCTCTCCTTAAATACATACCTGCCTTGTGGCCTATGGCCCATGGCCAGAAACCCATCTCCCCACACTGCCAGGTATTACTGGACAAATAACGACCTGTACATCCGGGCTGTGAATGCTGAGTTCATCTATGGCTATGAGTACCTAGGCAACAGTGGGAGGCTGGTGATCACACCCCTCACTGACAGGTGAGGGTCACCCTCCCTAGATGGATTTTGAGAAGGGAAATAAGCCGGTCCCAGCTGGGTCCTGAGCAAAGCTCTAGAGGGCCATGGTGTGGGTGGGCTGGGCATGCCTGGGCCCTGAAAGGGGCTAGGGAGGAGCAAGAGCCACCTGTTCACAGGCCCAAGCAGGAGGAGGCTCCCCGGGGCTGCAGAAATCCTCAGAAAGAAAGGGTACTCAGTGGGTGTACCCAGGACACATGCAGCCTGTACCCACTTTCTCTCACTCCTGCAGGTGCTATCTGACGCTGACCGGAGCCCTGCACCTCAAGTTTGGGGGTGCCCCAGCTGGCCCAGCTGGCACAGGGAAAACAGAGACCACCAAAGACTTGGGCAAGGCCTTGGCCATACAGACAGTTGTGTTCAACTGCTCTGATCAGCTTGACTTCATGGCTATGGGCAAGTTCTTCAAGGGCTTAGCCAGGTAAGGCTGGGTGTGAAGGTGACACAGGACAGGGCAGGAAGGCTAAACTCTACCCCTGGGGAGGGCTAGGTGAGGACACTGCCCGAAAGGACCCCCATAGGACGGTAGAGGGGACAGTAGTCAAGGCTTAGCGTGGATGGGCACTGGAGTAGGGGACAGGCAGTGGGATTTCGGCTGAGCTGCTAAGGATTCCTCCCCAGTGGAGTTGGAGGGAGGTAACAGGGTGGCTCTGAACTCATGTCTCCCACCCCACATTCTGGCCTCAGTGCTGGGGCATGGGCCTGCTTCGACGAGTTCAATCGCATCGACATCGAGGTGCTGTCTGTGGTGGCTCAGCAGATCACCACCATCCAGAAGGCACAGCAACAGCGGGTGAGCCTGGGGCACCCCACACTGTGCACTACCCCCTGCCCACTGCACCACCCTGGCCACACCCCTGCTGTCACACAGCTCCCACACTGCAGGGTGAGAAGCCAGGCACTGGGGCGTGCCTGGAGCCAGCCTCTGTCATCTCACTGTCCCCTCACCACCACCCTTGCAGAGCAGGATCTAGAAGGCTCTTGTAGCCAGGCAGGAAGCCCCACATCCTTACTTCAGTCTGTGGGCAGCTCCCAGACCAACCTATGGCAGGTAAAGGGCTACCGTCCTATATCCTGACCCTGAGAGAAAGCCCCACGCATTGGTCCTGACTTCAGGCTTGTTCAGCATAGCCGGGGATCATGTCCAGGGGTCAAGAGCTAAAAGGCTGGCAGATAACCTCACCTAGTCAGGGCTGAGCTTGCCTAAGTCTGGGGAGATCAGTGTCAGGAATTACGGTGGAGAGAGTGGGAAACAGGAGATGTGTGGAGACCTTAGATGGACTAGAGTTGGGACCTGGGAATCTGAAGTCTTAGGCCAGATCCTGAGAGAGGATCCAGCCCATGATCAGAATATCCAGTCTTAGCCAACAGGCTGCTACCAGGACAGGGATACCAACAGGGCACGAGGAGGCCCATCCAGAGGAAGTGATAGAGTAGCTACCTCCTACCCAAAGTGAGATTACATCCTTTGCCCACAGGTGGAACGCTTCATGTTCGAGGGTGTTGAGATCCCACTCGTACCCTCCTGTGCAGTGTTTATCACCATGAACCCGGGATACGCTGGCCGCACTGAACTGCCCGACAATCTGAAGGCAAGTTTGGGTCCAGGCGGCCAGAAAGGACCTGAGGTCTGGCCTGGGGTCCAAGATAGTTGGACATCAGGAACTGCAGTTCCCTATGGGAGCACTCCTGTGTGGGTCCTAAGACCCTGCCCCAGCCAGGGCATAAGTGGGAGAAGTCCTGCCTGCCTGTGCCTGTGAGGGCCATCTGAAAGGGGCTGCTAGGCTGGGCCTGGAGGAGAAATGGGGAGCCAGGATCCAAGAGGAGCCATCTCCTGGGAGTTCCAGGGAGGCAGGTTCAGCTCAACGCAAAGGACCTGTTTCTAATGGCCAGAGTTGCCCAGCTCAGTGGAAGGCCCAGCCATGGCAGATGTGGCACAGAGGGGCAGATGAGGTGCAGAGGGAGGTGAAGCTTTCTTCTGAAGGCTACATAGTCTGAAGAGTAAGTGGTGCCCTGGAGTGGGGGGATGAGGCCTGCCCAGCATTCACACGTGTGCCACATGCACAGGCACTCTTCCGACCTGTGGCCATGATGGTCCCAGATTATGCCATGATTGCTGAGATCTCCCTCTACTCCTTTGGCTTCAATGAGGCTAGTGTGCTGGCCAAGAAGATCACCACCACCTTCAAGCTATCCTCTGAGCAGCTTAGCTCCCAGGTAAGGCCCCAGACACCTTCCAGAGTCTGAGCAGCTTAGCTCCCAGACTCTGCTTTCTAGTCATCCACTTTGGAAATTGCATGTGCACGCGCACTTACACACACACTCCATTGCAGTGACTGTCCCCAATGATTCTGAAAATGCACTCAGCCCTTCCCAAGTGGTGATGACCCACAGTCAAGCCAGCCTCTTCACACAACTTCAAGATCAAGATTTCTAGGACGGTGCTGGGGACTTAGCTCAGTGGTTAGAGCACTTGCCTCACAAGCACGCAGCCCTGAGTTCGATCCCTGGCACCAAACAAAACAAAACAAAACAAACAAAAAACTCATTGCTGAGGATTTCTAGGACATGCACTGGACTTGGGTCAGGTCTAGGGATAGCTCTGATGGTCTGGCACCATAGGGCAAAATGAAGCATTTAACTATTTCTAGTAGACATAGTAGATAATGGGGAGAACAGAGCCAGCAGGAAAAGTCACAGTGGTGTGGCCCAAGAGTTGGGTCTGAAGAGATGTTGCAGAGAATGTTAATAGGAAACTAAAAGGTCATCAAGGTGAACCTATTTGTTGCACAGATGAGAAACTCCATGCACTTTTTCAACACACCTTGAATCCCTCCCTGCCCTTGGCACTGTTCTGGGGCTGCAGAGACTTAGCAGTGACCAAGGCAGAGTGGATCAGGGCACGCAGAATAGGTAACTGATAAAGCAAGAGGGTGTTGGGATGGTGAAGTGGAGGGCGCCAGAGGAGCCCAAAGGAGGGGCACTGGCCCAGGCTGGGGCGGGCAGACAGATACTTGCAGAGGATGCACAGGGGAAGTGACATTTCAGCTGCAAGCTGGGTAAAGAGGCGTGGCAGTTACCAGATGGGAGGCAAAGTGTTCTAGCAGAGAGACACAGCACCCATCCATGCCCGCTCCTGTATGGTGTCAACAGGATCACTATGACTTCGGGATGAGAGCCGTGAAGACTGTGATATCGGCTGCCGGGAACCTCAAACGAGAAAACCCCAGCATGGATGAGGTAAGTTCTGTCCAGCAGGGGTACCAGGGAGAGGCTCTGGGGGTGCTGGAGGCAGCTGGAGGGGCACCTGCCCTGCCATCCTGAAGCCTGCGCTGGCACCTGCTGCAGGAGCTGATCTGCCTCCGGGCCATCCGGGATGTGAATGTGCCCAAGTTCCTGCAGGAGGACCTCAAGCTCTTCTCGGGGATTGTGTCAGACCTGTTCCCCACCATCAAGGAGGAGGAGACCGACTATGGCATCCTGGACAAGGCCATTCGCAAGGCCTGTGGGGAGAGTAACCTGAAGGATGTGGAAGGTGAGCCACTGGCCCCTGCCTTCCTACAGGCCCATGGGTGCCTGAGATAGGGCGGGCTCCAGCCACCTTGGAGCCCCAGGCAGAAGACAGGAATGGGGCAGTGCAGCCCTCACACCTGGCCACGTGTGCATGTTCTCAGGCTCTTGGCTAAGCAGTCCAGGAACCTGCCAGGCATAGGAAACAAGTGCTGTCCTCTTCTTGAGACCTCACGATGTAGGAGCTCCTGCCCACAGGAAGAGCACTGTCCTCTTGGCGCTGCTCATCAGGTGCCAGCACCTTGCTGACAGAGGCCCTCTTCTGCCCATCCTTCCTGCTTGGGCGCTGGCCACTGCAGCTCCATGCACACTGAGTCTTCATCCCTATTGTTCCCTTCATGGCTGCTCCCTCCTCTCCTCCAGTCCCTCCAAAGGTCTTTTTGGGGTGGGAGCGCTCCTCAAGAAGGCATGCCCAGCCCCCTGGCCACATAGAGCCCTTCTCTGGGGCCTGTGAAGCTGCCATGCCCATGCCCAGCCCTGTGAGGCCCCTCCCCGGTGCTCTCCATTTCTCCTCAGCTGCATATGTGGCTCTAATGCTTCTTTCTCAGGCCACTGCACCCAAGCCCCAGCAGGCTTATTGAATGGCAGACTCTTCTCTCCCTCACAACCTTAGGTTAGCTTTGCCACCCCCAGCTGATTGGACCCTATCCCTTTAGCAGAGACCAGAGTCACCACACCTTTGGGCCAAAGCGATGTGCTCATTCTCTATCCACATGCCCGGCCCTCTACCTGCAACTGGCAGCTGCCCCTAAAGCTCCCCAACCCTATGACTTTGTTCCTAAATTTGTGGCTCCTTCGGCCAGCACCTACTTACTCTGGGTAGTGCTCTAAGCAAGCTTGAGGTAGGCAGCAACTTTGGGACAGAAATTGACAGTGGGCCCTGTGACAGCTGACACTGAGCAGGTCTATGACAACTGACCATCCAACCAAAGGGTGTTAGGGAATGGTAGTAGAAATGGGTTTGTGGCTGGCATCTAGGGAGCTCCTACTCTGCACCAGGTTCTGTGCTTAGGGCTTCACCTGGCCCTACCCATGAGGCAGGTGCTGCCACCATTCCCATTTTACAGAGGAGGAAACAGACTCAGGGAGTGAAGTGACTCATCCAAAGTCACACAAGCCAGTAGCATAGCCAGGACCCAAGTCCATGCCCTGATTCCTGGCTCCCCTGCCATGTCCCCCAGGCTTCCTGACCAAGTGCATCCAGCTCTACGAGACCACGGTGGTGCGGCATGGCCTCATGCTTGTTGGGCCCACAGGCTCTGGCAAGAGTACCGTAAGTGACAAGCAGAGCAGCCTAGTGCCTGGACAGTGACCCGAGGGGTGATGCTACTTCCACAGGGTGTTGGCCTCCATTTGTACCTCCTTAGATGCTAGAACATCCCTTCTACTTTCTGTGGTCTCCAGACCACTCCAGCCCTGGCTTCTGGGAAGCCAGGAAACTCACTCTTAGATGCCCATCTCGCCAGTGTTACAGAGTTCTGGCAGCCGCCCTGACATCGCTGAAAGGGCAGCCATCCATCAGTGGTGGTGTATATGAGGCTGTCAACTACTACGTGCTCAACCCCAAGTCCATCACAATGGGCCAGCTGTATGGGGAGTTTGACCTGCTCACCCATGAGTGGTGAGTGGCCCCCAAACCCCCTATAGTGACCACTCCTCTTCCAGGCTCTGGAGGCAGTGTGTGGTCCCTGAGCCCTCCTCCTCCTCCCTTAGCCCAAGGGGAGGTTGGGAGTTCAGGCTGTGCAGCCCCAAGCCTGAGATTCTATCCACTATCCCACTTCCTGCACGTATGACTTTCCTCTACCCTTTCCCTCGGTTCCCGCCTCTGCATGGTGAGAAAAACGACCATTATTATAGTAAGGCTAGAACGAGCTCAACACCTGGAAAGTGTATGGAACAATGTCAGGTACATAGTAAACACTCCGTAAATGGCTATTGTCAGTGCCCTGAGGGCCTGATGGTCTCAGGCTAGGGTGTGCATTTAGGGGAAGTGCATTGAACTGGGAGAAGAGCAACTGGATGGAGACCCTTGAACATCAGTACCTGAGGTCTTTTCTCTGGAGCTGTTCTTTCTCCAAAGAAGAATTTCCATTCTCTTCCTGGGGGAATCTGCTTGGCTCCAGTATTGGACCATTTAGGGGGCGAGCACCAGGAAAGGAGAGTCCCTCACCTTTCCCACCATGGACCTGTACTGCTTCCTGAATTTCTGATAAAGGGTCTCACCATGCCTACCCCAGGCTGTTATGTGGGTGAGAAGAGGATCTGCAGGTCGGACCAGAAAAAAAGTATTTAATACACCTTTCAAAGCATGGTGAGGAAGACTTCATTCGGGATCAGTACTGCAGGTGTAGGGACCACTGCAGCCGGCTCAGGCAATAGGGGAGAGAGATTGGGCTCAACTCTGAAAAGGGCTAAGTGGGAATTTATAGCCAAGGAGTAGGGTAGGAGTCTATGGCTAGAGAATTACTAAAAGCGCACACTGGTGCTAATGGAAATTCTGGCAGGATTCTTGCTGAAGACAAGCCAGGTGATTGGACTTCACCTGGGAGAAGTGGAGGATGAGGGACCTGATAAGATATCAAAGGTGGATTAGATGCCCAGATCAAACTGACTTAACAGGGTTCTTTGCCAAAACTGAATTTTACCAAAAAGTACACAAATGCATATAGAAGAAGGTTCAGGGGCCTGACCGAAGTTTGGCCAAGTAGAGAACCTTTGTTGCCTCCACCAACCCTTCCTGGGCATGTGGAGCTTCTGAAGTCAGAGCCTCCCTGATTCTGTGGCAGGGCCTGAGCCTTCTCCAGCTCTATCCTCCTTCTAGAATTGTGTGTTCCTCCATCTCTGCTATTGCCCTGCCCAGTTCCCTTTTTCCTGTCAGAATGCTACTACTTATCTTTCTTTAATGTGACTTCATGGAGAATTAGCAGGGAGGGGACAGAAGCATGTTTTCACCATACCACATTACAGCAAAAAGTCCCATTTTTCCTATTGTAATTTGTTTTAAAATGAAGATAACTGAAGGAGAAAAAAGTGCCAGTTGGGCATCCAGGCTTCCCTGAGAGCCAGCTGTACCTGCACCCCGCCTCCCTGGTACAGCCAAGGTACAGCCCTCTCCTCCCTGGTGGCTGCAGGACAGATGGGATTTTCTCTTCCCTCATCCGGGTGGGGGCCATCGCCTCTGACACCAACAAGAAATGGTACATGTTTGATGGGCCGGTGGATGCCGTCTGGATCGAGAACATGAACACAGTGCTGGACGACAACAAGAAGCTGTGCCTCAGCTCTGGAGAGATCATCAAACTCACAGAGGTGTGCCTACCTTCCCACCCGCACACTCCCACCGCTAGGTGGGCTCTGAGGCCGAGCTACGCTGGCTAACCCTTAACCCCCTCAACCCTTGCCTGTCAGGGTCACAGCTGCATCTCAGGCTGCCACCCAGCAGGAACTCAGGCTCAGTTCCTGCACCCCTCCCCAATCCCAAAGACCCTCAGCCATGTCCCGCATCTGCTCAACACTGTCTCTTCAGCAGACCCACCTCCTGTGACATTTCTAGCCCAGGGCCAGGACAATCACCCCACTGCTCCCAGCCGATGCTGCCTCATGCCTCCCAGGCCCACTTCAGCCATGTTAACACAAGCTGGGCCATGCGTCCACCCAGGCCTGGCAACATCCCCAGTGTCTGGGGGGAAACGGGCACAAACCTGCCCACAGGCACTTGCATGGTATGTAAGGAGCAGTTCTTGAGAAACAGGGCTATGGCCTGGGCATGAAAGTATTCCATGGTGTGTACACTGAGCTGAGCTCTAGAGTTGTTCTGAGAGTAGCTGGCAGTTGGTATAGACCTGTGTACATAGTGGGGGACCCTCTGTGGGGACCCCAGACTGGCAAGAGAAGCCCAGGAATCTCCCAATTTTGGCTCCTCCTCAGGACTCCAGGAGGGCCCAAGGGTTCCTGTACCCCACCGGTCCCTCCCCTCTTGGCCTGCCAACAGATCCCTCTGCCAGGATGAGCAGCCCTTCCTCATGGCTCTCTGCACCCTTCCTCTGACTCTAAGGGCTGACAGCTGGCCCATTCACATGGTTCATTTTGTCACCAGGCAATGACCATGATGTTCGAGGTGCAGGACCTTGCAGTGGCCTCCCCAGCCACAGTGTCCCGCTGTGGCATGGTATACCTGGAGCCCAGCATCCTGGGGCTTATGCCCTTTGTTGAGTGCTGGCTAAAGAAGCTCCCTTCCTTGATTAAGCCCCATGAGGAGCATTTCAGGACACTCTTTGTCAGCTTTCTGGAGGTAAGAGAGGCCATAGGTACAGCCAGACAGGCGGGCAGCAGGGTACTGTGCCCACCAGCCATGAGAGCAGTTACTCACCCCCTATAGGAGTCCATCTCCTTCGTTCGTTTGTCAGTGAAGGAGGTGATTGCTTCAACCAACAGCAACCTGACCATGAGCCTCCTCAAGCTACTAGACTGTTTCTTCAAGCCATTTCTGCCTAAAGAGGTATAGCCCCAAATGGTGGTGTTGCATCCCTCTTGCCCCTGGCTCCTTGCTGGGCTGCCTGAGGGCCCTGAATCTCAAGTCTAGCTTCCTGGAACAGGAATCAGATTGGTTCAGTGTAGGCCATGGGACCACTCAGCTGAATGGGATGTAGAGAAACAAAGCCATGACACATCCCACCCTGCTTCCTTACGCCGCCGAGTACTGTCCCCAGCTTAGCCCTGATGCTGTTCCTTCTGTCCCCAGGGCCTCAAGAAGATGTCCCCTGAAAAGCTGAGCCGCATCCCAGAGCTGATAGAGCCCTGGTTCATCTTCTCCCTGGTCTGGAGTGTGGGTGCCACGGGAGACAGCAATAGTCGCATTATCTTCAGCCACTGGCTCAGGATCAAGATGATGAAGGAAAATGTGAGAGGCAGCACTCCCAGGCCAGGTCACTCGGGTCCAGTAGTAGGCAAATCTGCTGGGCCTCATGAACTTTGTTCCCTCCTGGTCCCTGCAGCTGACTCTGCACTTCCCAGGAGAGGGACTGGTGTTCGATTACAGGCTGGAGGATTCTGGAATCAGCAGCACTGAGGATGATGATGAAGAGGAGGAGGAGGGCAAGCAGGTGGCCTCACCCATGCCCAGGGTCCAGGGTGGGGAGGGCCTCACTAGGCAGTTCTCTTCGAGGAATAAGGACCATAAAGATCAAGCCACATCAGTAGCCCAGGTCTTAGGGAGGGGGTTATTTGCCTCACCTCATGGGTCCTCACAGCCCTACCCTGTAGCTTTATTGTGCCTGTTTTCCAGACAAGCAATTAAGGTTTAGAATAGTTGCACCCAGCTAGTCAGTGGCAGAGCTAGACTTGAACTGGGGCTGGGAGCCATCAAAGTGCCTCCCTTCCCAACCATATGCACTTCCTCTGTGTCCAGGCTGAGCCCTGGGACGGCTGCCTCAGTTCTATTTAAAAGTCCCCATTGTCCCAGGGACTGAGCTCCCTAAGGACTCAGGGGCAAGCTCTGTGGTCTACCTCAGTGTCCTCATTCTTACTGCCAGCCAGTAAGCTCCATGTGCTCCCCTCTCTTCCAAGGTCAGAACCCCAGCCCAGGAGGAAGGGAACAGAGAGGGTCTGTGCAGGTCCTGCCAGGGGCTTACAGGGCACATTGGGGTCTACTGGTCAGAGCTGTCCCCACTTTGGCCATAATGAGCCTCCCATTGAGAGTTCAGCAAGCTGAGTCAGGATTGTATGTGAATTGATTCGTGTAGGCAGGGGATGGGGAGACCAAGCCAGGCAGACTCGGCATCCAGCTGATGTAGGCCCCTACACTCCTTTAGCCTGAAACTAAACAGCGCACACCTTTGGATTCTAGGCAGTCTGATTCCCAGAGCATCTCCTCTTTACAGAGGCCCAGGCACTTACAGTCTCTAGCATGCACCCTCCCACCTGCACAGTTGTGTTGAGAGAGCTCCCCATTGTGCTGGGAGTCTCCCATCCTGTGCAGGAAGCAGGAACAGGGATTCCTGTTTCTTTCAGAAGTAGTACCTCACCGTGGCTCTGGTGCCAAGGCCCAGCAGTGCAGTTCTTTGCCCTCCCACTGCCAAGTGCAGGGAATGGGGTGGGAAGAGGTTCCTGGCCCACTCTGATCCGTATGTGGTTCCAGGTTGGCTGGGTAAAGTGGATGGACTCCTCAGCCTCATTCACCATGATTCCAGATACCAACTACTGCAACATCATCGTGCCCACCATGGACACGGTGCAGATGTCCTACCTGCTAGGCATGCTACTCACCAACCACAAGCCTGTGAGTACCCCCCCCACCCTGCCAAGGCTCCGGTTGGGGGCTGGCTAGCCTCCCACACTGACAAGGCAGTACAGCCCCTCTAGGTACCAGCTCTGTGTGCACTCAGCCTGCCCTAGCCCTATTTTCCCAGGTGCTGTGTATTGGGCCAACGGGCACAGGGAAGACACTTACTATCTCTGACAAGCTCCTCAAGAACCTGCCACTGGAGTACATCAGCCACTTCCTCACCTTCTCAGCCCGCACTTCAGCCAACCAGACCCAGGATCTCATTGACAGCAAACTGGACAAGAGGCAGGGCAACTCTCATTCCTTCCTCAGCCTGGTGACCCCCCGCCTGGCTGAACCAGCTGCTGTCTCATGTCCCTACTAAATTATATTCCTGAGTTTTCCCGAAGCCTCCCAGGAAGAAGCCAGGGCCTCCCAAAGGGCCCTGAGTTCCCTTAAATACTGCTCCAAAGCCTCCCCTACCCCCCACCACCACCCTGGTCAAGAGTCCTCTAGAGCCCTCCAGTGGCTGCTTATCCTGGTCTGGGCACCTGGGAAGATGCCTGTCACAGAGATGCCTATTATCTACTGCCTGGAAGGCAAGACTCCATTAAGAGAGGTCAGATGCAGGTCAGCCAGTCCATAATGTCCTGGGATATCCAGAGCAAGACAGAGGGCTGGTTATGAGATCTAACAATGCTGAGGAGGAAATTTTGTGAGGTACCACCTTGTTGTCTCTGGATTCTTGGAGGACTTGGTGCCCATAGCTGCTGGGCTCACACAGTCCCCCACCCTCCCACACACAGGCGGAAAGGTGTGTTTGGGCCACCCCTGGGGCGCAATTTCATCTTCTTCATCGATGACCTGAACATGCCAGCCCTGGAAACATATGGCGCACAACCACCCATTGAGCTGCTGCGCCAGTGGATGGACCATGGCGGCTGGTATGACCGGAAGATCATTGGTACGTGCCAGGCTGGGCTAACAAGGCGTGGACCAGGCAGGGGTATGGTAGGCATGGGCTGAAGGTCCCACAGTACTTTTGGGGGCCTGTAAAAATCTTTGAGTTTCTCTGAAAATCAGAGAAAATGAGCTTGTAGATCAAAGAAAAAATTTTTTAAATCTATTAATATTTGTCTTTATCCCAATACTGTTGTAAATTATAATTTTTAATATATATTCTTCACAAGAAGGAAGACAGCCCACAAAAATCATAGCAGTTCTGGACAGGGCACTTCCTGACATCCTGCTTCCACTCAGGAGCCTTCAAGAACCTGGTGGACATCAACTTTGTCTGTGCCATGGGCCCTCCAGGTGGAGGCAGGAATGCCATCACCCCAAGGCTGACACGTCACTTCAACTACCTGTCCTTTGCTGAGATGGATGAGGGCAGCAAGAAACACATCTTCTCCACCATCCTGGGCTCTTGGATAGGTGAGTACAGTGTGGGTGAGAGAGGCCGCGGGCAAAGGCAGAAGCCCAGGCCACACCAAGGACAGCTAGGTGGCCACTGGGAAAGATCAAGTGGCTTAATCACTAACTGCAACCCCAGCTTCACCCCTTACTCAGCTGTGACCTTTGGCAAGCTCATGAGCCACTTTGAGCTTCAGTTTCATATCACGTTAAGGAAGATGTGGCACACAGAGCATCTGGCATAAAGCCTGGCACATGGCAATTGCTGAATAGATGATAGATACATATTACGCATTCAACACATGTGTCTGTGTTCAACACATATATATTAGTATTTACCCAAAAATTCAGGTGGAAAGATGTTAACTCTTATAAATCAGGAAAGCCACCAAGACAGAAATGGATAAAGTGGCCCAGAGCTTTCCTGGGGCTTGAGGAAAAGTCCCCCCACAGGGTGCTGTTTTCCACCAGCCCACCTCCCACCCAACACACTCTGACCATCAAACTCCACTTGGCACTGGGCCAGGTGATAAGTGATAGAAGTCAAGCCTTTCCTCCTCTGGCCTGGCCAGCTCTGCCCCCAGGAGCTATAAGTTAGGATTTTTCTGCATGTTCCACTTGCGGTTGAAGGGGGTCGTTGCTCTTAGGAGGGATGAGGACTGGTCTGTGGCTGCTTTAGAAGCTTCCCAGCTGGGCACATCTGGCCAAGGTAGACAGCAAGATGCCCACTTAACTCAGCCCTGCATCTCTCCCTCTAGATGGACTCCTTGGAGAAAGAAGTTACCGAGAGCCTGTGCGTAAGTGCAGCTGGGCAGGGACCTGAATGCCTGCAGGGGTGAGCCCTGAGCTCTGGTTAGGCATGCTGCAGCTAGGACCAGGGGCCACAGGGACTTATCCTTAGACCCACAGGGAAGCAGAGCAACTGCCCTAATAGGCTCATTCGCCTTGTTCTTATAGCCAGTCAGCCCTTCAGTGCCTGGGTAGTGTCTGATAGTGGATACAAAATAAATGCAAGATGAAAGAATAAATAAAGGAACCCAACAGACTCCATGGGAAGAGCCAGAGCTCAAAAGAAAGCTGGCCTGCTCCAAGGAGCAGGTGTGAGTAGGAGATCCAAGACTGATTTGCAGCTGGGGGGCAGGCATCTCTCCTGTGGTAGCCTCACAGAACTCTGATCTATTGGTCATCACCACAGACCAGCAGGCCTCTGCAGACCCTGTCCTGTCCTCATGTCCACCTCTTTCCTCCATTCTCCTAACTGCAAGAAGCCATCATGCTCCCTTTGGCCTCCTACTTACCTGCATCTGGCCTCCCTCATGACCATGTCCTCTTGCCTTTGGGGGTGATCTTCCTGTTCTGCTGCAAGCCAAGTCCTTGTTTGGACCTCCTAGAGAATTGGATCCAACCCATCCAACACCAGTACTCAATGCTCTGCTGGGCCATCCCATCACAATACAAACAGCCCATACACCATACAAAACCATAGGAGATGGTTTCTCCTATCTGACCCAAAATACAAAATGATCTTTCTTGGCCAGTCCCCTTCCCACCCATCTCAGACTGCTGTCCCACTTCTCTGCTTACCTTGATAACAAAACTCCTCAAAACTCTGTTCTCACTGGCACCACCCCTCCCCTCCCACTTTCCATTGGGCCCCAAGAGTGCCTTTGTCACCAGTGGCCTGGTGTGGCCATACCAGTGGTCAGTTCTGGGTCCTCTTTTGCCTTGCAGTATTGCCCCACAGACATACCATCCTTCCCACATCTTCTCTCAGGCCCTCCTCCCTCCTTGGGCTCCCCTTCTTGGGTGGACTGAACTTTGATCTCCAGCCTCTTCTCCCTCTAATTATACTCTCCTCACACAATCTCATCTTGTCTGTGGTGGTAAAAGCCACCTTTGTGCCAAGTTCATGTCCTTAGCCCAGACCTCTCCCCTGACTCCACATCTCTCGGATATCTACTGAGCATCTCAGACTGGATCTATGCAAATCCAGACTCCTGATGCCCCACTTCCCAGCTCCTTTCTCCCCCTCAGGTGATGGCAGCTCCATCCTTCCAGACACTCAAGAAACAGTCTTGGCATCATCCTCAACCCCTCTTCCTCTCACAACCCATCTCATCTGTCAGGAGATCTGCCAAATCTCAGAACCCGTAAATTGGTCACTCACCCTACCATTGTAGACGCTCCCTCCCTGCTCTCCTTGTTTCTGCCTTCACCTACTTACTCCCTATCCTCTACCTGCAGCTAGAGGGACCATAAAACATTAAATCAAACCAAGTTTCTCCTCCACTCATCCATACCCAGGCAAAAGCCCAAGTCCCAGTGGTCGCAGGCAAAGCAGTACTCAGTTCATCCTCATCCACTCTCTGATCTCATCTCCTCTGACTCAGCCCCTCCTTGCCGGGCCTTAACACCCTAGTCATCTCTAACACCCTGCAGCCATCTGCCCTTGCCGTCCCCTCTGTCTGGAGCACTTTTTCTCCAGTTACACAGTGTATGCTTGCATTCACTACTTCAGTCTTGGCCTGAATGTCCCTCTCTTTAATGAGTCTTCCCTCAGCATTTCTGGAATCACCCCTGAAGCCCAACTTTGTCATTCCCCAAAACCTCTCTGCTACTGCAAGTCTCTCCATACTACTTGTCACCTTGTCACTGTCTCCTTTACTTGTTGACCTGCTCATTGTCTACCTCTCCAACAAGAATGTCAATTTGCTGAGAGTAAGTATTCTGTACTCAAGGATAAGTACCTCTCCTGCCCTCTTCTGTCCTTTTTCCACTTCTGGGGGCTTCCTTTACCCAAGTTCCCTCTGACAGAATTTTGGTTCCCAGCAAAGAATTGGATAGTTTTCAAAGAATAAGCAAAGGGGTGAAATGCAGGCTGGAAATTGCAGCAGCTTCGGTGAGGGACTGAGCTCCAGATCCCCCTCTACCTACCAATAAGCACTCTGGACACCTGTGTGGACCAGTCAACTCCTCCCATGTGTGGCTCAGAGCTAGCATGTGCAGGTCTTGGCATAAGCTTTACGGACCAAAGCAATAAGCTTTACAGAACCAGCAGAGCCCTTGAGCACCTGCAGTGCTATGAGTGTGTCTCAGTGCCCCAGTGCATGGCAGGCTCTGTCATTGTTGTGGATATAAAAGGGGAGAGAGTGCAGGGCAACAGATCTGACTGGTGATCAGTCCAAGATGGGGGCATTAGGAAGTCCTTGTGAAGGATGGGGCAACCAAGATGGGGTAGGGGGTGAGTGGAGCCCAAGCCCTCAGGCTGAGAACAGGCAGTTAGGGAAGAACCCAGAATTAGCAAAGGCAAGGAGGTTAGGATCTGCAGAGGTTGCACTGGGAACTCCCACCTTTGTGACCCAGGACACTCTCCTGTCCCCACAGCCGGGGCTCCCCATATCACCCCCTTCGTGGAGCCCCTCGTAGAAGCCACTGTCATGGTGTATGCTACCATCACCTCCCAGTTGCTGCCCACGCCAGCCAAGTCCCACTATACCTTCAACCTGAGGGACCTCTCCAAGGTCTTCCAAGGCATGCTCATGGCTGATCCAGCCAAGGTAGAGGTGAGGATCTGACAAGCCGTCTCTCCACTACCCACCCTACCCTCACCATTTTCCCCGTCCCACCTCGCCCCGATTTTAGACCTTCCTGCCCAAATACTCCTCAGCCCTGATTTAGGCAGGCCCTGTGGGAGCTGGAACAAGCAGGTGCCAGGCTGCCAAGAGCCTGGCCTTTGTCCAACTGACCCCTGTCTTGTGGGTCCAACCTATCCCTCGAATGGTGTCCTGGTAGGGATCACACAGAAGAGGGAGACAGGGCAAGTGACAGAGCAAGTTTCTGACAGAAGCCTTGTGAGAGAAGATGCATGGGGTAGGTGAACAGGGTGCCTCCAGGAACCAAAGACACCCAAGAGAAGGAGCAGGAAGTGTAGCAGAGAGCAAGGTACCAGTGCCCTGGGCAGCAGTGGGGCAGACTCTGGAAGCTGTGAGCATCCATCCTGGAGCTCAACTTTCATCCTAAGGGTGATGGGGAGCCATGCGGAGCCACTGACCACACAGCTACTGTGTGGCCTGGGGCTGGGGATACAGGGTAGACAGGACAGAAGCTGGCCCTGGCCTTGTTAGCTTATTAGCCACGGGAGTCAAGAGAAGAGCCTGGGGACTTCCTGAGGGTGGTCCAGTCACCCTGCAAGAGGCAAAGAAACTGGGCCAGAGCTGGAGAGGGAGAGAAGGGCAGATTCAGAGCTTTTCAGGGCTTGGTGAGTGGTTGTATGCAGAGTGTTAGAAAGGCGCAGGAGAATAAGGCTTCCTTCTTGGGTTCACGTTTGGAGAGCTAAAAGAGGGGAAAGAATGACTTTAAGGTGCTCGCGACCAGCCAGTGAGGCTGTGTTCCCAGTGGACAGTTGGCCAACTGGCCTGGAGCCGAGGGTGGAGAGGCCCAGGCAGCACTGTGCAGCTCTCTTGGTCCTCAGCCAGTCACCTCCCAACAGCCCTTGCATGGGCCCTGGCTGGGCTGAGGTGGGAGAGCTGGGCCCAGGTCGATCCCTCCCCTTTCACCCTGGTACCTGATGGTGGGGTGCCTGCAGGACAAGGTGCAGCTGCTGCGACTGTGGTATCATGAGAACTGCCGCGTATTCCGCGACCGACTGGTGAATGAGGAGGACCGCAGCTGGTTTGACCAGCTCCTCAAGAGCCACATGGAAGAGTGGGAGGTGGCCTTTGACCAGGTCTGCATCTTCCAGCCTATTCTTTATGGGGACTTCATGTCACCAGGCTCAGATGTGAAGTCCTATGAGCTCATCACCAATGAGAAAAAGGTGAGGGGGTTCGGGCTGATGCCTTAATCCTGGTGGGGCCTTTTCGGTCTTCCTCCTGGGACTCTGGCCCTCTGGAGACACTGCTAACCTATCACTGCACTAAACCAGAGGGTCAGGACAGTCAGGCAAGCTCTTGGCCCCTCTGAGACCCTGTTTTCCACCTGTCACATGAGTGCAGCTGGCAGGCCCTGTTTGGCCTGTCTCTGACAACAAGCTTGTGATTCACCTGAGACAGAGACACACTAGACCCATTTGAGGGAGCATCATTCCCACTCACTGGGGTACAGCAGGGCCTCTTGGATCACAACTGTCAGCTGGGACCCAGGGAGGCAGGGTCAAGGCTTCCAACGGTGGCCTCAAAGCTGCTCATTGAAGTGGGCATCCCAGTGGTTCCCTTCTGCACATACATCCTCCGCTAGTTCCTGGGTGTTCCCACCAGGGTCCCAGTGTCAGTACAGCCTGCTGAGACCCAGAGGGAGTAGGCAGGGCTCTTGACCCTCAAGCCTGGTCAGGTATAGTGGGGCAGGCTTCTTTCAGGAAGATCTGACTTTGAGAGAGATAGAGAGAGAGAGAGAGAGAGAGAGAGAGAGAGTGTGTGTGTGTGTGTGTGTGTGTGGTGTGTGTGGTAGGTGATGTATCTGGGGATTGAACCCAGAGCTAGATCTTTATTTTATTTTCTATTTTGAGAGGGTTCTCACTAAGTCACTAAGTTGCTTATTAGGCTGTGCTCAAAGTTGTTTTGGGAGGCGGTAGTGCTGGAAATCGAACTCAGAGCCTTGCTCTTGCTAGGCAGGTGCTCTACCACTGAGCTAAATCCCCAACCCCTGTGCTAGAACTTTTGATCTTTCCACCTCAGCCTCTCAAGAAGCTGAGATTACAGACGTGTGTCATCACACCAACTAGACCTGGCTTCTTAAAGCCAGCATCGCTCCACACAAGGGAAGAGCAAGGCCTACTATGGGAGGGGTGAGCATCCTGGCAGGGAGGGCCTTGGTACACAGGGTTCCAACCACCTAAACCATGGCTGGAGTTGCACAAGTGGTAGCAGGGGGATTCCCACAAGAGACTGCTCCGAACTATTCAAATATGGCTGGTTGGGATTCCAAAGAAAAGAGCATTAGATCCTAGCCAAGTGTGGTGGCACACACGTGTGATCCCAGCACTTGAGAGGCTGAGGCAGGAGAATTGCCGAGAGTTCAAGGCCAACCTGGGCTACATTGTGAGTTCAACACCAGCCTGAATAACATATCAAGACCCTGTGGCACAAAAATAAAAAGCACTAGATCCTAGGGTGATCAGTCTGAAGCATTTATCTGCATACGGAGGGGTCTATAGATTTCCCCATTCCTCATAATGCACCGTGAAACAAGAAATGTTCTAGTTTCTCCACAGGGATGGGATGAGTAATGGAGTTTATGTTATAGTTTAGGGAACTTAGCTGGGGGCAGAGCTAGCTTCTACATGTAGGTTTTCATTGTTTCCAGTAACAACCTAAACCAGTTCATCAGTGCCTGGGAATGTTCAAGGCTCCAGCTTGGGCTCAAACCTCCAGGGGAATATATCCAGCAGCTGGCCAAGCCACTGTGGTCAATCACTCTGTGTTTCCCAGTCAGGAAGGAGAAGGTGGGGGCGGAGAGGCAGGGAGACCTTACAGTGGAGGACAGCCAGCCACACCCCCTCCATTCTCAGATGATGCAGGTGATTGAGGAGTACATGGAGGACTACAACCAGATCAACACAGCCAAGCTGAAGCTGGTCCTTTTCATGGACGCCATGAGCCACATCTGCCGAATCAGCCGAACTCTGCGCCAGGCACTAGGCAATGCCCTCCTGCTGGGTGTGGGTGGCAGTGGCCGCAGCTCCCTCACCCGGCTCGCCTCACACATGTGAGGACCCTCAGGCATGGTGGGCAGCGGGCAGCTAGTGTCAGACTGGCAGTTTGATTGATGCTTTTCCACAGTGGAAGCCTGGGGTAGCTCTGAAGCAGACCCACTCAGCTTATAGGTTTCTGAAGGACTAGGAATTGGACCTGGACTCACAGGAGAGGCAGCTACAGTGCCCTATGGTGCTGTGGGGAGGGAGATGTAGATCCAGGCATCTTAGAGGGCCTCCTGGAGGAGGTGTCCATGGGCCTGCTCCCAGAATCAGAGCTGGGAGGATGGAAAAAAAAAAGGGTGACTCCAGACTGAGAGAATAGGTTGAGCTAAGGTCTGGAGGCAAGAGAGCAGCTTTAGGGTCTAGAGGGTCCACAAGTCTGCCCAGGACAGGAGCAAGACTCCAGATGGCTGGATGGAGTATGAGCATCCACCACTAATCAGGGCCTGGATGCAGGGTCCTGGCATGCCTTGACCCAAACTCCTGCCTCCAGGGCTGAGTATGAGTGCTTCCAGATTGAGCTCTCCAAGAACTACGGGATGTCCGAGTGGCGTGAGGATGTCAAGAAGGTCCTGCTCAAAGCCGGTCTGCAGAACCTGCCCATCACCTTCTTGTTTTCAGACACCCAGGTGCTGCCACCATGACAGGTCATGTCTCAGGGTGGGCTGGACACAATGCCATCCCAGTGTGGCTTCCTGCAAGGTGGTCAGTCCTTCTGGTCCAGCTCACTCAGTCAAGGGAGATCTGGCAGGACCAGATGGGACCACAGATGGGCTGATCAGAAGTATGAGGCCAAATCCAAGCTCACAGAGCTAAGGGGAACATTACCCGTGCTCCAAGCATAAAAAGGCCACCCAGTACTATGACATACCACTCACTGGCCAACAGTTTCCCACCATAAAGACACAGGGATGATGCCCAAAGTACTGGGGACCCATGGATCCTCTCTTTGGGGCTATTCCTTCTGGGGCTTCCTTGGTATAAGGTCTCGCCCCAGGTCTCTGAATGAAAGAAAGGTTGTTACCAAGGCCACAAGACAAATAGCGCATCTCTTAAACTTGGCTGGCAGTCAAGGTTGGGCCTGGGGCCCTAGGCTGAAGTCCCAGAAAGTACTGTATCCTGAGTAAGGGCCTTCTGCTCCCACCCTTGCCCCAAACCCAGGGCTCCCTTCAGGAGGTCACTGACTTAGTCAGGAAATTGAGGGTGCCACTTGACACATGGCCTGTAGCCATGGTTTCCACCTATGGGTAAATTGAGGCTTTGAGGGAAGCCAGAAAGTGAGCAGGAAGATGCCACATCTGCTGCCTGGACTCAGGGCCCTAACGCAGCCCAGGCCTCCTCGTGTTCAGAGCCTCTGAAGTGGGGCAGGCCTGGGCACAAGTCCCGGGTTACTACTTACAAGGTCACTTGAATGACCCTGGGCTTCTCTGAGCTGTAGTGGCAGAGTCCGTCAAGGGGCTGTTGTGAAGGTACCATGAGACAGTGCTTACCAAACCCAGCACACAGGGACTGCCATAAAGGTTTAACACCCCACTCTTGTCCTTCCCCAGATCAAGAACGAGTCCTTCCTAGAGGACATCAACAACGTCCTGAACTCTGGAGACATTCCCAACCTCTACAACCTAGATGAGCAGGACCAGATTGTCAATGCCATGCGGGCCTATGTCCAGGAGCAGGGCCTGCAGCCTACCAAGGCCAACCTCATGGCTGCCTACACTGGGCACGTGCGCAACAACATCCACATGGTGCTGTGCATGAGGTAGAAGCAGCCACACCGGGGCCGCGATGTTGGACAGGGCCCCAGCCTCAGGGATTCAGGAGGTTTGGATACTTGGGCCTGAGATGAGAAGTGGCCCTGGACCTGGCCATCATGCCACTGGGACCAGGCTGCTGTTATGTCCTGGTTGCCATGCAACAGGGCTAAAGAAGGGCCCTGGGTCCTAGGTTCATGGGGGGCTAAGTCAATGTCCTTGGACCTCATTTGGATGCCTGGCTTTCCAGCCCCATTGGAGAGGTCTTCCGAGCTCGCCTGAGGCAGTTCCCCTCCCTTGTCAACTGCTGTACCATTGACTGGTTTAATGAATGGCCAGCAGAGGCCTTGCAGTCTGTGGCTGCCACATTCCTGAATGAGATCCCAGAACTGGAATCTTCCTCTGAAATAATTGAAGGACTGGTAGGTGTCTTGGCGAGGCGCAAACTCTTGGGGAGAACTGTTTCATTTGGGGCATGGACTTGGGGTCACTGAGGCCTAGGTGAGAGTCCCGGGCCTACCAACAACAGTAGCCTTTCGGTCAGACAGCCTTACTGTCTAAGATGCAGTTCCCCTATCTGTAAAGTGGAGAGTCGTCTCACAGGTTATTACAGTGACACTGATGCTCAGCACATAACTACCTGGTTATAGCTTCCCTTATTCTCTGAGTGTTTCATGGCAGCCTTCTTCCAAGAGTCCCCTGACATGGGCCAGGGATTTAGCTCAGTGGTTAGAGTGCTTGCCCTGCAAGCATGAGGCCCTGAGTTCGATTCCCGGTACCAAAAAAAGAAGAGTCCCCTGACATGACTCCAGAGACCACAAATGGAGGTGAGCCATATATATCTGGTCCAACCTCAGAGAATAATGTTCCCCTGGACCAAATGTTAGGGTGAAGCCAACAGTTCCCTGCAGGTCTCTGTTCCAGTCTTGCCTCTTCCCTCCCTTCAGGTCCAGCCTCTGGGGGATACTACCTTGGGGCTCACAGAGAAAGAGGCAGGCCAAGGAGCTGTGATGAGGGCACTAGGCCACAGTGTGGACATATCTGGGTCCGTGTTCAAAGACAGCTCCACCCTTGCCTTCTCTGGGCCTTGGGTTTTTCATCTGCATAACAGGTGACCTTGACCTAGAGTTTGTAAGAATCTTGGGAAAGAGTGAATGGAAAGGATGGAGGTTCCATCCATGGGCCTCTCCTCAGGACCAGGTTACAATGACTTCATGGGTACCAAGTGACCTGTCTTTGCTGGGATTGCCACAAAACTCGCATCATTGGTTTCCCCTTCACAGATTCAGATTTGTGTGTATATACATCAGTCAGTGTCCAGGAAATGTGTCGAGTACCTGGCAGAGCTGGCCCGCCACAACTATGTGACCCCCAAGAGTTATCTGGAACTGCTCAATATTTTCTCAATCCTCATTGGGCAGAAGAAACTGGAGCTGAAAACTGCCAAAAACCGCATGAAAAGTGGCCTTGACAAGGTGGGCTTGGGAAAGGCCTCATGGACAGTGGCCAGCTGCCAGTGGTTCTGCCCTGGCACCAGGGTGATCCAGCATTTCCACTTGTGGTCTAACAGTGTTTAAACAGATGGCTTTCTCCCTCAGTGAAAGAATAAAAGTTATCATCCAAAGGCAAGGCCAATAAGTACCCCATAGATTCTCAGGGGGCTGGGGCCCTTCCTCTGTAGTCTGCCTAGCGCCCTGATGGCCACTAAAGCTGCCATGGCCTTCCTCTCATGAATGGAGGTGGCCTAGCACCCACCAAGCCTGGCTCTCTCTCTGGTTCCTGTCATACTTGTTTTACTTTCTGTGTCCCCTACCCCACCCCTAGTTACTACGTACTTCTGAGGATGTGGCCAAGATGCAAGAGGAGCTGGAGATTATGCGCCCCCTGCTGGAAGAGGCTGCCAAGGACACCATAGTCACTATGGAACAGATCAAGGTTGGGGTTGCTCACAGACTCCCCTCTTAAATGCCTGACCCTGTCTGAGGATGCGCAGCATCTGTATAAACAATCAGATTGCCTCCTACCTGATCTGTGCAAGTCAGTCAGCTTTCATGCACCTCAGTTTCCTCGGTCAGTAGCCATTCATTTCTTTGACACATGCTTGGTCAGAATTATTTTGTCAGGCACTTTCTGGGCAAAAGATTGGTGAAGAGCAAGGCAAATAAATCCAAACAGCCCCAAACAATGCCAATAACCACAGTATAGTCTGATGGGAGGGGTGCCACAGGCAGATATGCAGATTCTGCACAGCACAAGAGCCACATCTGAGGGTCCTGCCCTCCCTGTATGCATCACAGACTTGTATATTCATTAAGACATCTTTCTGGCAAAAGTACTCAAGTGTCCTGTTTTTCAAAGTCAGGGTTTTACAAACTTTTCCAGGAAGAAAGGTGTGAGGTTTGCCTTTCTCTGGCATGTATGAAGGGGCCCTGTGGGCTTGGGATTTTCTCAGTGGGGCAGGTATCTTCAAATGTGGAAACCCCTGAGCCCTATGACAGACCGGTGGTGAGTGTTCAGCATGTGGAAAAGGTTCCTGGCCTTCCCCATCTCTACAGCCTGTCGAAACTGGGAGGTCCCTTGAAAATGAGACCCCCCCCCAGCCTTCCTTTCCTTCCTTCTGGGAATTCTGAGATGCAAAGGAGAGAGAGGGAAGAAGGGCATGCCTGCTCCTACCACTGGGCTCTCCTATCTTCCCATTTCCAGGTGGATACAGCCATTGCTGAGGAGACTCGGAATTCCGTGCAAGCTGAGGAAATCAAAGCCGATGAGAAGGCCAGGAAGGCACAAGCTATTGCCGATGATGCTCAGAAAGATCTGGATGAGGCACTTCCAGCCTTAGATGCAGCCTTGGCCAGCCTGCGCAACCTCAACAAAAATGATGTGACTGAAGTGGGTAACTGTTTCTCTTGGCGATCACTCTTGCATCCTTCTCTGATGCCCTCTTGGGTCCTAGTGGTATCTCTAGGCCCTCCCTCTGTACATTCTTTGGGGGCCACATGCCAAGAGGTGAGGGCAGAACTGGGGCTAGACCCTAGCTGCATGCCCTACCCTCCTTGTGCCAGCCTCCAGGAGCCACGGGCTGAAACAGACCTCAGAGAATCTCTAGGCATGCTCTTGGTCCTGAAGCAGTAGGGGATTGATTGGGGGGTCCACCCTGTCTGGCAGTGTCCCTGCCCAGAGGGAGCTACCCAGTGACAGACCTCCCTCTTCCCCATCTCGTGACTTGGCTCACAGGTGCGTGCCATGCAACGACCACCCCCAGGCGTGAAGCTAGTCATAGAAGCTGTGTGCATCATGAAGGGTATCAAGCCCAAGAAGGTGGCTGGAGACAAGCCAGGCTCCAAAGTGGATGACTACTGGGAGCCAGGCAAGGGGCTGCTGCAGGACCCAGGTCGCTTCCTCGAAAGCCTCTTCAAGTTTGACAAGGTAAGCATGCCAGCAGGTGAGGCTGGGACCCAGCAGGGCAGGAAAGCTGGAGAGGACCCTGTGTATCACAGGGTCTGTATGTGCTGTGGTCTCTATCCCCTCTCTGCCTGTCCCGCCCCTGCCAGCAGCCCACACAGCCCTGTTGGCCACAGAGCTGACTGGGACTGTGGAGCACAGAGCCTGCCTGGTAGGGTGATGGGCAGACCCACCAACAGAAGGGTATTGAAGAAATTCAGACCACAGCAGGCTTCTGTGCCCCATAGGATGTCACCCACTGTCACTACAAGACTCCACATTCTGGGCATTCTCTTTTGTGCCCTTTTCACCCTGCACCCTTATGGCCTTGATCAAGACCTTCCCTCAGATCTTCCCACTTTTGTCCCTCAGCTTCAGCACCTGAAGTGAAGCTTTCCCTATGTCCCTCTGGATTTCTCTGTCCATCTGGACCCTTAGCATCCATGGGCATGTGATCTCTCAGGAACTGTCTCATGGTCTCAAGTGGGCTCTCAACCTGGAGCCCATAGTTCCCCTCAGGGAGCCCCTCTCCAGCCTGGAAATTACCCAAGGAGCAGCTGCCTGACTCCCAAGGGCCACCCCCACCACCATGTGTCAGTGCAGGGGCTGGGCGCTTCCATGCTGAGCTCAGAGACTAGGAACAGTGGCTGGTCTCAGGTATCAGCAGAAGCTAGACTTCTTTTGGGCTTCACCATTCTTTCTCCTCTCCTTTAGGCAGGAAACCATTGCCCCACAATCTAATCAAGCCATTCTGAGAGAAGCACGCAAGCCAGGCATACTCAGGGCCACTGCTCAGGCACCTGGGCTCACCCCTAGCTTTGGCTCTGGCAGTTTGTTAGCAATGCAGCTTCCAAGGCTCATCAGAACCACTGGTGGAGCATCAGAACCACTCACTCTTTCCATGCTCACTGAAGCTGTTACTCTCAGAAAGCAGCCCTTGTCTTTAAATGAGTTTTTAAACAGGGCATTGTGTATTGTCAAGTCTTGAGGCTTCTGAGAATTTATGTGAAATTCCAGGGACACAGAGGATCCTTGTCTGGCCAGCCTTTCTAGATCGGGTTTGCTCTTTAAGGAGGACACTGTGCTGAGGCCTACGCAGGGTACAGAGTAGAGAAGCAGGATCTGGGGATCCCTCAGAGGCGTCACCTCCCAGCACAGCCTCTCTTCTGCCAGGTGTGGGAAGCAGCCTCTTGAGGCCCATGATTCCCACACCAGGACAACATTGGGGAGGCAGTGATCAAGGCCATCCAGCCATATATCGACAATGAGGAGTTCCAGCCAGCTGCCATCGCCAAGGTGTCCAAGGCCTGCACCTCTATCTGCCAGTGGGTGCGGGCCATGCATAAGTACCACTTTGTGGCCAAGGCTGTGGAGCCCAAGCGGGTGAGGACCAGGTAGAGCTGGTGGGGGCTGGTTTCCCCTCCCCAGGTACTCAGAGGCAAGCTGGCTGTGTACCCTCCTGTACCCTCCACCTGTAGCAAGCCTTGCGGGAGGCCCAGGAAGACCTGGAGGTGACGCAAAAGATCCTGGAGGAGGCAAAGCAGCGCCTGCGTGAGGTGGAGGATGGCATTGCCACCATGCAAGCCAAGTACCGAGAATGCATTACCAAGAAGGAAGAGCTGGAAATGAAGTGTGAGCAGTGTGAGCAGCGGCTGGGCCGTGCTGACAAGGTACATACCTCTCCTCCATGAGGCTCATGAGTGTGCCCACCTGACAGGCCCAGAAGGGCCCAGGGTGGGGGTTCTGGGGTAGCTGCCTGTACCCTCTCCTTAGCAACCACAGGGGATGCAGCAGGGGGTCCTCTGTAGCCCCCAGCACAACCTCCCAGTGCCTGCCCTATGGGGCCACCTCTGCAGCTCATCAATGGGTTATCGGATGAGAAGGTGCGTTGGCAAGAGACAGTGGAGAACCTGGAAAACATGCTTGACAACATCTCAGGCAATGTGCTGGTCGCTGCTGGCTTTGTGGCCTACCTGGGCCCCTTCACAGTAAGTGGCCCCGGCTTTGCCTCTGACAAGCCTCCTCTCCTAGAGAGGCCTCTCCTGAGCCCTCACCTCTACAGGACAGCCTGTAGGTGGCCTCTTCCTCCCTGCTTCATTCAGCAAGCCCTCAGCAGGCCACCTCTGTGAGCCAGGTACTAGGGATGCAACAGTGCACGAAAGGGCCAGAATGGCCACCCCCATGGAGCTGGTCTTCTAGGGGAATGTGGGAGAGCTCACATGTGCACCTGTGTGTGCCACACACTGCTCCAACACTTAAACACTTCATCCTGGCTCTGATTTAATTCTCATAGTCACTGTACAGGTGGGTATTATTACCATTACCCTGCTTCATAGCTGAGGAGCTGATGTTTGTAGAGTCCAAGCAAGTCACCCCAAGTGGGACTAAAGTGCAAGTATCTGTTTCCATGTCTAAATTCTGACCTCTGTGAGCATCTGCCAAGCTATGGTGTAGTGGGAGGCAGGGAAGGCACCATGATGTCTGGTGTGACAGCCCCATGTCTGGCATCTCCCTAGGGTCAGTATCGCACGGCACTCTACGACCAGTGGGTCAAGCAGCTCACAGTCCATCATGTACCACACACTTCAGAGCCCACACTAATTGGAACGCTGGGGAACCCTGTGAAGATCCGCTCGTGGCAGGTGCCCACCCTGGGCGGGCAGGAGAGACCAGGCTGGGCTGCGGTGTGGTCTAGGCTAGACCAGGAGCCTCCTGCCTACCTCCTTCTGGAGCCAGACTTGGAGATGCCTCTCCTGAATATTCCTGGGCCCTGCAAGAGGGGGCTGGGTAGAAGAGGAAGAGAAAGCTGGGTCAAGAGAGCATAAATGCTAGCTAAATGTGGAGATAGGACTTAAGGGGTACTTTTAAGAGTGTGGAGTGGGATAGGAGAACAGCGTCCAGGTTAAGGGTTAGGAAAGATTTCATAAAAGAAGTCATGTCTAAGCTAGATCCCAAAGGGCAGAATGAGTTGGCAAAGGGAGAAAACAAAGAGGCCATAAGTAGAGGCCAAGCATGGGCAAAGGCCAGGAGGGCCAATGGGATGTGGGCTCCGTGAAGGTGATTTTCACTGAGTGAGGATTCAGTAAGCATCAGGACACAAAAGGCCCAGGAGAAAAGGGCATCAGGAGCACAAGAAAGGGAGGGATCTTGGGGAACAAGACTTTGCCCACACTGTCACCTGCCCCCCGCCACACACACACACATCCAGAGGGTACAATAAAAAGAATGAAGTTCATAGCCAAAGCAATTGGGAATAGTTTATACCACAGGGGCCCCTGCTCATATAAGAGCCCTGACCCAGTCTGACATCTGGCCTTCCAGATTGCTGGCCTCCCCAATGACACTTTGTCCGTGGAGAATGGGGTCATCAACCAGTTCTCCCAGCGCTGGACCCACTTCATTGACCCCCAGAGCCAGGCCAACAAATGGATCAAGAACATGGTAAGCCCATCTGCTAACACTGCCATCCACCACAGCCAGGCTCGGCAGGTACAAGGAAAGCAATTAGCCTCAGCCTGGCTCTCAGCTTTTCCCTATCCCCACCTGTCTCTTTCCCTCACAGGAGAAGGACAATGGGCTGGATGTTTTTAAGCTGAGTGACCGTGACTTCCTGCGCAGCATGGAGAATGCCATCCGCTTTGGCAAGCCATGCCTTCTGGAAAACGTGGGCGAAGAGCTGGACCCAGCCCTGGAGCCTGTGCTGCTTAAGCAGGTAGGCCTGCAGGGGGCAGGACAGGGCCATAGGCCTGGGCAGGGAGCTGTCCACACCACACTGGTGCAGCATGTCCTACCCACCACAGACATACAAGCAGCAGGGGAACACAGTGCTGAAGCTGGGGGATACGGTGATCCCCTACCATGAGGACTTCAGGATGTACATAACCACCAAGCTGCCCAATCCACACTACACACCTGAGGTCTCCACCAAACTCACCCTCATCAACTTCACCCTGTCACCCAGGTAAGCCCCCACCCCTGATAAACCCTAGGCACCAGCTCTACCTCCTCCTGCCTGGCTGCTCCTTGGCTATTCCAGGGTGGGTAGGCAGGCACTCAGTGGTTCCACCAGCTTCTTCCCATGTACTGGCATTCCCTCTACCAGCTCCTCTGACCTGCCCCTGTTTCCACCTAAAAATTCTTGCCCTTGCCCCACAGGTCTGGTCTGTGCCAACACCTCCATTTCCATGGCCACTATGAACCTCTCCACAAGCCAATGGGTGCAAAAGCCCTTGAGGCCTATCACTGTTGGTCCCTATAGCACCCTTCTGTTGAGGAAGAACTGTTCTGAGACCCCAGGCCTAACTGGCCAGCCCCTCCTGGGGGTTCAGGCTGCTGGGTTCTGAACTGCCTCTAGAAGTCTCACTGAGAACCACTCACTTTGAAAGCAGGCTATGGACTAGCTTTCAACCTGTGATGGAGGGTAGGCCCTCCAGGTGCACTGGCAGGATGCTGGGCTCTTGGAGCCCCAGGGGCGCAGGTAGGTAAGTGACCAGGCTCAAAGCTGGCCCTATGGGGCTTACCAGGTGTTACAATGTGGGGCTTCCTGACCCTGGCAGTGGCCTGGAGGACCAGCTGCTGGGCCAAGTAGTGGCTGAAGAGCGACCAGACCTGGAGGAGGCCAAGAACCAGCTGATCATCAGTAATGCCAAGATGCGTCAGGAACTAAAGGACATTGAAGACCAGATCCTATACCGGCTCAGCTCCTCTGAGGGCAACCCTGTGGATGACATGGAGCTCATCAAAGTGCTGGAGGCTTCCAAGATGAAAGCTGCTGAGATCCAGGTGGGCAACTGCCTCTCTCTACCTGCCCCAGGCCTGTCCCCTACCTCTTTTACCTGCCCCAGGCCTGGCCCCTACCCTCATCCACCTGTCATCTGCTCTTTGCCAGTGTACCTGGGCCTAATACTTCTTCCCACTGCACCCCCAGGCCAAGGTCAAGATTGCAGAGCAGACTGAGAAGGACATTGATCTCACACGCATGGAGTACATACCTGTGGCTGTCCGCACCCAGATCCTCTTCTTTTGTGTGTCTGACCTGGCCAATGTGGACCCCATGTACCAGTACTCCCTTGAGTGGTTCCTCAACATCTTCCTCTCAGGCATTGCCAACTCAGAGAGGGCAGGTAACCCTGGCATACAGGCACAACAGGCCCACCCCGACACAGGACACACATGGACATATTTCCACTGTGGGGCACACCCACGTTCACTGGCACACCCTCTCACATCAGTATCATGGTACCTGAGAACATGCCTACTTCTCCCTACCCTCCTTGGAGTCCCTTTACTGTGAAAACCAGCTGACCAAGGGGATGCCTAGACAACCCTGATGGCTGCTGGGAGATTAGCTAGGCTGGAATGGACCCTGGGCTCTTCCTTCCTCTCTCCTCTCCCCATGCTCTGCCATCATCTCTCTGCCCTGCAGACAACCTGAAGAAGCGCATTGCCAACATCAACCGCTATCTGACCTACAGCCTCTACAGCAATGTCTGCCACAGCCTCTTTGAGAAGCACAAGCTGATGTTTGCCTTCCTGCTATGTGTCCGCATCATGATGAATGAGGGCAAGATCAATCAGGTGCAGAGGCAGGGAGATGACCAGGCAAACTGACTGCCTGAGGGTTTACCCTGTTGTGGGCCAGAGAGAACAAGGTGGACAAAATGGGAAAGCCAGGCATTATAGCACAGCAAGACAAGAGGGCAGAGGCCTAAAGAAGGTCAATTCCTTGCCTAAACACAACAGGAAACCTGGGTTAATTATGGCCCAACCAATGCTGTGAGCACAGGCCTTTGTAGAGCCTTGAATGTGCTAAGTCCAGTCTGTGTCCCCAGGCAAAGACTGTCCTGAGCCTCCCACACCCGTTTAGCCAGAAGCCCCAGTGGAGCACACATCCAGGAAAGGACAGAGTGGAGACAGTATACCAGACCTCTTTGACCAACACCTCAAGGGCAACTCAGTTGCTCTGGGTGGGGTGCCTAGAGGTAAGGAGGAACTGGTTACAACCTGCCCGGTCTCCTGCCAGGGTGAGTGGCGCTACCTCCTGTCTGGGGGCTCCATCCAGACCATGACTGAGAACCCTGCACCAGACTGGCTATCAGAACGAGCCTGGCGAGACATCCTGGCACTCTCAAACCTGCCAACCTTTTCCTCCTTCTCCTCTGACTTTGTAAAGCACCAGACAAAATTCCGAGCCATCTTCGACAGCCTCGAGCCCCACCGGTGAGCTGGGTCCCGGGTGTGATAGGGTGGCACATCAAGCAGGCAAGACTCCAGGAACAGGTCTGTCTCTGAGCCTTCTCTAAGGGATCGCCCTGGATTACCTTGCAGCTATGGCCAGATCTCTTCTGTGCCTTCAAACTTGTAGTTTGGGACACCCCACTCTCCCCTGCTATCCAGCTGGCAGAATCCCTGGGACCAGTGGCTTCCCACAGGCTGGCTTTCAGGGAGATGTGGGCACTGTTTCAGGGAACCCTTGCCTGGCATCTGGAACAAGTACCTGGACCAGTTCCAGAAGCTGCTGGTCCTCCGCTGCCTGCGCGGGGACAAGGTCACTAATGCCATGCAGGACTTTGTGGCCACCAACCTGGAGCCACGCTTCATTGAGCCCCAGGCAAGTGCTGGTACCCAAGGAGAGCTGGCACCCTAGGTCTCAGGGACCTGACTGCATCTTGATGGACTTCTTTGCAGCCTTGGCCAGGATAGGACTTGACTCCTACCCAGCCCCCAAAGGAACTGAGAGGTTCCAGGCCCTATCAGGAAGCCCCCCTGGGACTTCTCTGGAAGCCCTAGGATCCCCCTCCCTTGCCTGGTCCCTCTCTCATCAACCCCAGGTGTTGTCAGCATCTCTGTGTTCTTACAGACAGCCAATCTGTCAGTGGTGTTCAAAGACTCCAACTCCACCACGCCCCTCATCTTTGTGCTGTCACCTGGAACAGACCCTGCTGCTGACCTCTACAAGTTTGCTGAAGAGATGAAGTTCTCCAAGAAGCTCTCTGCCATCTCCCTGGGTCAGGGGCAGGTAAGGCTAAGGCAGGGAGGAGGCAAGTGGGCTAGGAGGACCCCCTCACACTCCATTCACTGCTCCTACCTGCACAGGGCCCTCGGGCAGAAGCCATGATGCGCAGCTCCATAGAGAGGGGCAAGTGGGTCTTCTTCCAGAACTGCCACCTAGCACCAAGCTGGATGCCAACCCTGGAGCGCCTCATCGAGCACATCAACCCCGACAAGGTGTGCCATGTAGCCTGTCACAGATCCACTTGGGCCTCCTCTGCTGAAAGGGAGCAATAATCCAGCCATGGAAGATGTATGAGGCTTAAGTGAGATAATCCTACAGAGCACTGAGCCCAGCCCCTGGGCATGTAGCAAGTGTTCAGTAACTGACATATTTATCATGTATCGACTAATCTCAGTGGTCTCCCCAAGTTTCTGGGGGTCTGGGGCCTGATAACTTTCCCAGAGCCATCCAGCACAGACTGGTGACCCTAGGACTTGCCAAAGTCCGTATTTTTAACCGTTTGTCCATGCAGCCTTTCCCGGCACACTTCAGGGGTAGAGTCCGGTGGAGAATGAGCTCAGAGTCCCTGAGTAGGAGGGAACTCAATGTTGATTTGGATTTTAATGCTCATAAGTAGCTTTGGCTACCAGGTGCATCGGGACTTCCGCTTGTGGCTCACCAGTCTGCCTAGCAATAAGTTCCCAGTATCCATCCTGCAGAATGGCTCCAAGATGACCATTGAGCCACCACGTGGCGTCAAGGCCAACCTGCTAAAATCCTACAACAGCCTCAGCGATGACTTCCTCAACTCCTGTCGCAAGGTGAGGCACACTTGGTGCATGCCTGCTTACCTGTCCCCATCTGCACTCCTCATGCACCTTCTCCCCCTAACTTTCACAGGTGTTGGAGTTCAAGTCCCTGCTGCTCTCTTTGTGCCTGTTTCATGGGAATGCACTAGAGCGTCGTAAATTTGGGGCTCTGGGTTTCAACATCCCCTATGAGTTCACAGATGGAGACTTGCGCATCTGCATCAGCCAGCTCAAGATGTTTCTAGACGAATATGATGACATTCCTTACAAGGTGCGCCAAGGATAGGCTGGGGACCAAGAGCCTGTGGAAGTTACAGGGGCCCTAACTCATCCATCCTATAGGTCCTCAGGTACACAGCAGGGGAGATCAACTACGGGGGCCGCGTCACTGATGACTGGGACCGCCGCTGTGTTATGAACATCCTGGAGGACTTCTACAGGCCTGCTGTGCTCTCCCCTGATCACAGCTACAGTGACTCAGGCATCTACCACCAGATCCAGCCCACCTATGACCTCAATGTGAGACCATCCCAAAAGACTGAGCAGGAGGAGACCTACTGGGCTGGGGCTCCAGGGTGCCACGAACACCTTGGTGCTTGGTGACGGGAGGCATGGTCCCTGCCCTCCAGGGGCTCCTTTTCATTGATAAATCTATTTCATGGTAAGGGAGGTAGAATTAGTCACTACCTGCTGGAGAGCAGGCTCTGTAGGGAGAAGTGAACCCTGCCTCAGTCACTCCCTGTAATTATTCTGTGTGGGCTGGGCCAGCTCCTCCGGGATGGCATTGGACCCAGGCTCTCCAGTCAGGGGAGGCTCTCTGAAGACATACTTCCATTGAACTATGTGGGGAGAAGTCAAGACCCAAGGCAGGGTTGGGTGGGCACCATGAAGAGGGCCTCTGATAGGTTTGAGTAGCTGCTTGGAAGCACAGGGAGCTGGATGGAAATGAGAAAGGAGGCTGGGAAGGAAGTGAGCACCACACCACACAGCACCTCAGGAGCCATGCAATCCCAGAACAAGGAGATGCATAAGGCTATGCAATCCCAGAACTGCCATGAGTGGGGGGACATGATGAGGGAAATGTGCTCAATGATGGGGTGACTCTGAAGGTTGGGGCAGAACCTTCAGTTTCAGACTTCCTACTTCCCAGGGCTACCTCTCCTACATCAAAAGCCTCCCACTCAACGATGTGCCTGAGATCTTTGGCCTACATGACAATGCCAACATCACCTTTGCCCAGAATGAGACTTTTGCCCTGCTCGGTGCCATCATCCAGCTGCAGCCCAAATCATCTTCTGTGGGCAGCCAAGGCCGGGAGGAGGTGGGTGGTAGCAGGGGGAAGGGGTCAAGGGCTGGGCAAGGCTGGACTCCACCATCCTGCCTGATCCCCTGTGGGAAAGCCTTTGCCTGTAGAGTCCTGCAGGAGTTAAGGGAGGCCAGACTTGTTCCATAAAGACTCTTTACCCCTGCAGATAGTAGAGGATGTGGCCCAGAACATTCTGCTCCAGGTGCCTGAGCCCATCAACTTGCAAATGGTGATGGCCAAGTATCCCGTGCTGTATGAGGAATCAATGAACACTGTGCTGGTACAAGAGGTCATTAGGTAATTCCTCCTGCCACCCCCATCCGAGTCAGCAGCCACAGTGCTATTAGAGATATGACAATAGGAGTACCATGCCAAGTGCTATACATCATTCTCTAACTCAGCCAGTTGTTTATTATTCCCATTTTATAGATGAGTAAACTGAAGCACAAGAAAGATTAAGTCACTTCCCAGGTCACTTATTTGCTAAGAGCCAGAGCTGGGATTTGTACCCAGGTTGCCTGACATACCTCTATACTCTTCATCTTTATGTTCTGCCATTGGTTTGTGCATAGATCTGAATTAGGGAGAACAGACACTACCACACAACCCCAGCCTCTTCCTTGCCACTGGCCTCATAGGTACAACCGGCTGCTGCAAGTGATCACACAGACACTGCAAGACTTGCTCAAGGCACTCAAGGGACTGGTAGTGATGTCCTCGCAGCTGGAGCTGATGGCTGCCAGCCTGTACAACAATACTGTGCCTGAGCTCTGGAATGTCAAGGCATACCCATCACTCAAGCCACTGGCCTCATGGGTCATGGACCTGCTGCAGCGCCTGAACTTCCTTCAGACCTGGATCCAAGGTGGCATCCCAGCTGTGTTCTGGATCAGTGGCTTCTTTTTCCCTCAGGCTTTCCTGACAGGCACTCTACAGAATTTTGCCCGAAAGTTCATCATCTCCATCGACATTATCTCCTTTGATTTCAAGGTGTGGACACAGCCAGGGCCAAGTCAGATAACAAGCTGGAGTACATCTCAGGCAGATGGGGCACTGAGACCATAGCTTCCTGGCATTTGGGGCAGCCCTGAGCAGCAAGGTGGGAAGACCAGGGCCAGGAGGGGGAAGACCCAGCCAGGAGAGTCCATGAGACCCAGAAAATTCACAGGGGCAGGGCAGACTGCAGACCACTGACTAAAATGGCAGGTAAGTGATGGGTAGGTAGGCAGGCAGGAGCTCTCAGGAGGGAGTATGTACTTCCTGACCACAATTCTAACCCAGATTTTGGGTGGTGGGATGTGTGTGGGTGTGTATGTGTGCCCGTGTATGTGTGCCCACCACAGGTGATGGCCCAGTCACCATCAGAGCTCAAGATACGGCCCGAAGTGGGGTGCTACATCCACGGACTGTACCTCGAAGGTGCTCGTTGGGACCCAGAGTCCTTCCAACTAGCTGAGTCTCGGCCCAAGGAGCTGTACACAGATATGGCTGTTATCTGGCTCTTGCCAGTACCCCACCGCAAGGGCCAGAGCCAGGACATCTACCTGTGTCCCATCTACAAGACACTGACCCGTGCCGGTACAGGGCCCAAAGCAGGGAGCCTACACTATGGGTGGGGGCCAAAGGACTGACCCAACTCAGCCCAAGCCAGTTAGCCAGGTTAGCTGCATGGAGAGGCTGAGATTTGGGCCAGCACAAAGCCAGGACAGCAGCAGGCAAGTTAATGTCCTCCCTCAACAGATCCACTTTGGGTGCCACTGAGGGTTCAGAAGAGCAGTGGAGGCACAGACAGGAATGAGTCTGGGTGGGGTCCATCAGGGACTGAACAATGGCATCAACTCTCCTATCCTTATTTTTGATCCCCAGTGTAGTAACCTGGGCAGGCCTAAGCCTTGGCCAGACTCACTTATCAGAGGGTATCCCCTTAGGCACCATCCTGGTCCCTGACCCAGTCTGCTAAAACCACCGTCTTTGCCCCTGCCCCACCCCTGCTCTAGTGGTAACAGAGCACAGTCTAACCCTCTCTCCTTCTTGCCTGTCAGGAACACTGTCAACCACAGGCCACTCCACCAACTATGTCATTGCTGTGGAGATCCCCACCGACCAGCCTCAGCGACACTGGATAAAGCGTGGTGTGGCCCTCATCTGTGCCCTGGACTACTAGACTCAGACAGAAGTGCCAGAACCATTAAAGTTGAGTTTCCAGTTAGTCCAGCTGTGCCTTGGCTGCTTGCATCAGGCTCCCTCTGTAGGAACTACTACTCCCTCTGTAGGTGTGGGGGTGAAGGGATGTAGCAGCCTCAGCAAACAACGTGATCAGCAGGTGGGAGAGGGCACAGAGATAGCTTTGGCCTGCACTCCCTGTCCAGATACAGTAACAAAAGAGACATATGCCCTCCCAAGATCCCAGTGCCTCTCCATGGAGAACACAGCAGGCACAACTAGAGATAGTGCTACCTCCTTGACCCAGAGCCCCAGGACCTCTCTGGGTTGCAAAGCCACCAAATCTGGTGAAAGCCAAGCCAATTTCCCTCGGTCCACTTGTCCACAGCTCATCTGAAACCCCTCCTCAATTCAGGTCCTAAATCTCAGGGCTAGCATCTCAGAAGGCCAGACACCCCAAGAATGTGTAATTCCCACCTCTGGTCCCTCACTCCCATGACAGCCCAGCCTACTGACCTCAGGCCAGCAACCACAGGGTCATTTCTTAGCAGTTTTATTCATTCACTGATCCAGTATTTACAGGAGCCGGAGGGGTCAGGCATTGCTCAGCCCCTGCAGTCATTATGTACACAGATAGGGGCCTGCCTGGATCACCTTCAAAACCATGGGGCTATGTTTGGGGCCTGAGCTCCAGAGACAATGCTGAGCCCATTACTCCTTGGCATCAACCCTCTGCAAACAAAGGCTCCAACTGGTTGTCTTGATCCTGCTGTCTCCCACCCTGAGTGTCTTGCAGAGGCCAAGAAAGCTGGCACAGCAGGGAGAGCTGAGCAGTGCCAGCTTCCTCCAAGCAGCCCTGTTTCTGCTATCCCTAAGAGGAGGGAGACATGGTAATACTGAGGGGCTGGGCAGAGGCTCCTCTGAGCCCCAGCTCCAGGGACAGACTGGGAGCTCAAAGTAGGCCCATAGCCAGGGCCACAACACTGAAGGCAAAGAGGCCTAAAGCCTTGCTATGGACAGCAGTCTCAACATGTCCAGGTAGAACTGGGAGTTCTTCAGGCCACCAAACAGCTCAAACACTTCTGTCCATTCAGGCCGTGGGACCCCAGCAGGCTATTCATCCTGCCCTCACTGCAACACTCCACACCCATTCTTGCCCAGCAGCCAGGTCCCTGAGTTTGGCACTCTCCCAGGAGGAATGCAGTGGGCCTGGCTTCCTTGTGACTGCAACAGGCTAGTGGCTGGAGCTAGAGCAGCAGGGCCTAATGTTTACCAAGGTCCCCAGCTGGAACCCCACAGTTGTGACCTGGCATGATGCGGGGACCTGGGCCCACCAGGATGACAGCTACCAGGAGAAATAGCAGTATCAGGAAGCCAGTTATGTTAACATGATGGCAAGATGGGTTGGAGGCCAGAAAAATAGACATCTCTGATAGGTAAAATATATATTCTGCTGCCCAGGCAGAAGGGCCAGGTCCTGCAGCTCCACAGCCAGCTGTGGAGGAAGCCACAGCACCTTGCTGTAGCCCAACTCCAGCTGCTGTCTCCTGAGCACGATGGGGTTGACCTGCCCCCCAACAGGCCCCAGGGTTTGACACAGGGAGCACGATCTGGATCCCACTCCCAGGGCCTGAGCTCTCTGGCTAGAACTATTCAGTAATACTGGGAAAAGAACAAGTGGGGCAAGGAAGGCCCCTGCTGAGGGCTTCAAGGCAAGAGCAGGCTGTAGTCAGGGCCAAAAGTCTTCACTGGCGCTTGGCCTTGTAGGGCCGAGAGCGTTTCCGCCTATCAGGCTTCCGCTGCTTGTGAAGCCGGCCAATGCTGACCCCTTGGCGCCGCCGCACTGAGATGTTCTGCTCCACCAGGTTGGCCAGCATGCCTGCAGAAGGCAGAGACCCTTGAGCAGATAGCTAGCTGCCCAGGAGCCACCCACTCATTTGCAACAGTCTCAGGCCAGAAGCTAAGGCTCTCACAGCTATCCCTGTGCCCCACAGTCTGCTCAAGCCTCCAATGAGTTCTAAAGGAGGAAGAACCTGACAGATATGCACCTCCATGGAGTGTGCCAATTAAGACACCAGAAAAAGCCCCTCACCCTCTTGAGCCAGCATGGAGATGAAGGTACAGATGAACTCATCGTAGTTGTGGGTCCTTCTCTGATCATCAATCTGTGGAAAAGAAGAAGCATGAGGGTGCCACAGCCCATCTTCCCAAGGAGCTGACCTCAAGAGGGGGGAAGAGGATGGTGTACTTTGGAATGGAGAGATCACCCACCTTGAACTTTTTCCTCTTTTCCACCTCCTCCTTGAGGCAAGCCTCATAGTTTGCAATCTCAGCCTCCACACACTTTAGTAGTGCCAGCAGCTCCTGCCAAAAGCCAGTATTGCAACTGAGGAGGTTAGTCAGCACTAAGGTCTGCTACCAAGAGGCAGCTAGAAGCAAGGTGAGCAGCTAGTGTCTATGGGGCCTACTACGGCCCCTGTCACCTCCCAACTCAGAAAAGCCTTCTGGCATCTGACTGCAGCCATCAATCTGAATACCAAAATTCTATTCAAGGACCCAGCACCTGGGCAACAGCAGCCTACGCCCTTCTCTCTGCCACGATAAACCCACTAAGGAGATTCACCTTGGGTGAGTACTTCTCTCCACTCAAGGGCTCGCCAGGCCTGACCAGCCCAGTCTTCTCTCTGCAGTCAGTGGCTTCTACCACCTCCTTCTCCTCCGGGCTGCTGGACCCCTGGTTGCCTTGGCTTGGTCTGATGGAGGGTGAGGACCCCTTCCCACCCTCTGAGAAGAGGATATGAGAAGACATATCAGAGTACAGGACACTTTGAGGTCACCTAGCCACCTCCCCACTCCCTGCCAGGAACACCAAGTAGCAAATGAGCCAGGCCAAGACCCACCTGTCAATGCCAGGGGACTCAACACACCATCCTCAGCAAGGTGTAGCAGGCCTGTGCTGATGACAGGACCTAGGTCACGGACAGCACGGTTGTAGCGTATACAGTCAACACGCAGCAGGCTGTCATCCTCCCCAAAAAGCACCTTAGAGATGTGCGAGGTGACAGGGCTGGAGGGCCGTGTCGGATTGGCCGATCGGATAGGCGAGCGCAGAGGTGAGTTGAAAGCACTGCCGATCTCAGAAGCTGTGTCTGTACTCTCATTGCTGGGAGTGGGTGAGGGCTGTGAATGTGTGGGCAGTGCCACAGCTGGACTTCCAGCCCCACTACTGGTCTTGATGGACAGAGGAATTGAGAGGTCTTTCTGGGACTCTTTGAGCTTCTCGGCCAAGACATTTATGGTATTGGGCTGCAGCACGGATAGCTGCCCATCTGCAGAACTGCTCAACGACCCTGGCTTCCCTGTTCCTTTCCGCTTATATCTGTGGGGCCCAAGAGAAGGTAAGCCAAGGGAACGGGACAGGTGACCACAACCTACATATCCAGAATGGCCTGAACACATCCTAGCCTCCAGGGGCTGATCCCAAAGCACTTCACACTTGTTCCAAGCAGCTTCACTGAATCATGCTAATCATGGCACCCCAAGCTCTACCAGCTGCAGCCTGGTGTCCTTGAAGAACACCTCTATTCAAGTTGCTTCACTCTAGCTGGCTCCCCTAACCCCATCTCCTCCACCCCTCCCACCACCTCCTCTTTTTCTTTAACCAATCCTTCATGGCCCAGTTGAAAGACTACCTCCAAGAGGACACGCCTTGATACATGCTTATGTGCTCAGTTCTCCCTGGAGCCCACCATAAACTTCTTGATGACCTGGGGTCAGCCCTTCAGGCCAGCCTCCCCCAGGGCCCTGCATTCTGCAGGTGTGTAATGCTACCCACTATACAGCATTCTTAGACATGGGCTGGGATATTCGGGACAGGATCCAAGGCACCCAGAGCCTGCTAGCCTTACAGAGCAGGTGTAACCTCTCAACCTGATGGCAGAGTTGGTGTTTTGCACATCATCCTCATCATCATCCTCATAGTCATCCTCATCATCCGAGTACTGCTGGGGTGGACGGACTGGAACACGGTTGCGGCCCACACCTGCTGCCAGGTCTTCCTCCTCCTGGGCCAGAGACCAGGGCAATCAGGAACAGAGGCTGCCTACCCAGCTGAGTATAGCACTCACAGCTAGGAAGAAAGGCAACATGCTCCCCAGGCTAAGTCCACTGAGCCCTTCCAGGTGCTCCCCTTGGCTCTGGAGAAGCTGGTCACCCACTGACACTGCAAAGAAACCTATGAAAGGCTTCTAAGAGAACATACCCTAAACATTTAACCACACACCGTGTGACTGGATTTAAAATCGGAGAAGCTTTCCTTGCCTCTCTAAGGCCCTACTGTTGTGGGGCCTCTGAGTATCAGAACAACCTGGCAATCCAGGCCCAGGCAGAGGGTAAACACCAAGGGACTACATGGGGAAATTGCCACTGTGGCCTCTGAAAAGCTCAGAGGAAATCCTGCAAGGGTGTTTCCCACATACCTGCATGGGGGACTTGGCATAATTATGATTGTCTAGAAAGGCTGGCAGCCGCTGGACGATGGGGGTGGGGTTGGGGGGAACCCCGTTGAGGCTGCTCCCTGGAGGCTTCACCACCAGCTTGGGTTTGCTGGGAGGACTATGGGTTGGAGCCTGTGGGCATGAACCAGCGACCTCTTCTGTACCATCTAAGACAGGGCAAAGAGTATAGACAGAGGACCTTTAGTTGGATCCTTGAACAAAGCCTGCAGTCTGTTACACAGTCTCTTACACAGCACTGTTCCCTCCTCCCTCCCAGAGAAGAATACCTGAGCCAGTTGGCAAAAAGAGAGAAGCACACTCTAAGTCACAGTCCCACAGCAAGACTAGGGGAAGAATGGGGGGGGTGGCAAAAAAGCGGGGAGACAGGAAAAAAAGGTACCTCTACAGAAAACAAGGGAGGGTATCCTACAGAGCGGTCAGGGGCCTAGAGTGATGGCAACTCTATACAAGTGCCTTTTAGGGAAGGACAACTCTCCTTCTATGTTCTTAGGGTAGAGAGCCATGGGCATTGGGCTTTCAGATCTCCCATAGGAACCTCTGTACCACTTCCCAAGTACTTACACAAAGACTAGCTCTTGCTTGAACCTCCCAAGACAAACTATGAGGGATAGCTCCAAAGCCCATAAGAGGCGCTAAGCCACCCCCCTGACCGAGTACCTGTGTGGGTGCCTTCGGAGGCCACTGGGGCCCTGCCCGCCTCCAGCACAAGCGGGGACTTGCTGCTGGCTGGCTTGGATTCCTCAGGCAGCTGCGACTCTTGAGACTTGTGGGTCTGAATCAGCTCTGGCTGTGTTACTCTAATCAGCTGAAAACAAAATCTAAGGCTCAGAGGAAGGAGGGTAGAAGTAGGCATCCACCTTAGACTGCTAAGATACAACACAATGGCCATGGCTCTACCCATTCACCATTCACAGAAACAGCCAAACCACAACATTCTTTTAGAAGCTATTATCCCTCCCTGCCCCAAGTTCTGCCTTTCCCACAATAAGAAGAACTGTAAAGGAAAAGGAGCAGATAGCTGATGCTCGGATCCACAAGATAGTGTGATTTGCAAATCAGAGATGTTATAGTGGAGGAGGAAAGATTGGCCCAGGGCCAGGCAGGAGGGGCACTTACCTGCTGCAGGGCCTCCAATACTATCTGACGGTTCACCTTCAGCACATGCAGCCTGGCTTCATACTTGATCCTGCGGTCGGGCACCACTGCCATCAGGTTGAAGCGGATGTCGTGGTAGGGCTCCCTGCAGTCACAGCCGCAGCTGTGAGAGCAGCTCCCACCCCAGCCCCACCATCAGGTTGAGGCAGATATCCTGGCAAGGCTCCATGCAGTTACACCTGCAGCCATAGGGACAAGGCCCCACCCCAAAAGGTGGGCAGCAGGTGACCAGGTACACCAGGTCACCTGAGCTGAGACATTCCAACGAACTGTGTGAGGAGCCTGTCAGGAAGTGAGCCAGCACCTAGGGACCCAGCAAGGCCTGCCCCTCCCACTCAGTTCATTCCAGGGTAGGAAATAGGGCAAGTAGGTAGAAGCCTAAGATCTAAGCCTGATCTTGCCAGATTAACCACATAGCCTTGCAATTTACAAATCACCTGGCCTTTCTCTATCATCCTCAAAGGGAATATAGCTCTACAAGGATAGAACAGGATTGGCTCAGGCCCTTTACCCTGCAGTAGCGAGGCCGATGCGCTCCATGATGACCCGCCGGGCTTTGTCTGTCCATTCCTCATCTTCTCCCCAGGGCCCTAGGAGAGACCAAGATGAGGAATCAGCAGGTAGGAATTTTGAGTTTAAGCAGGTCAAGGATGAGAAGTTAGAGAAGTGTGGCTGAGCCAGGGAGTCATGAGCTGGTCATGCAATGTAGCAGAGTAAAATCCTGGCCAGAGTTAGATGCCCTCAGTATAAAACCCACCCTCTGCCACTGGGTCCCAAGCACCTGAGGGCCTTAATCTCCAGGTACCCAGAAGGTAAGCAAGAAACCCAACAGGGCCCTTGCCCAAGGGCCTACCATGGTCAATGGGGTAGACCTTCAACCCATCCAGCTCAAAGAGCCGTCCTGTGATAGGCACATAGCTGACAAAATGGAACGCCTCCATGGTCCGCACTGCACTAAGGCCATTCTGCTTCTCAGGGAGGTGACGTGGCTCAGGCCTGGGGAAATACAAAGTCAGGGCCCACAGAAATGACATTTTTCCCTACTCTACTCCATATTGGCCACCACAGTTCCTACATACCTGGCATGGCTATTGTGTGCCTTGGCCAACTCTGGGGCATTGCCAATTGCATATCCTTTGCTCTAGAGGGAAGAATAAGACCACATCAGAAGACCTTCACAGGTGCGCCTTTGGGGTGAGGTGGGCCTTTGAAGCTCCAAGCAAGTCTCGACTGGAGGCATTTCAGGAATTTGAAGGAGCACAGAGGAACTTTCCTAAGGGGCCCCAAGGACAAGAAAAGAGCTCTAGTGCCCCAAAGAGATAGTCTGTTCTGGCGTTGCAGTTATCAGTAGGAAATGGAGCAATGGAGAAGATTCTGACACTGTAACTTAGGTATCTTCCTCCCCTAGGTCTATCTCCTCTCTTGACAATTGGCCCTAAAACCAACTGCCTTGCACAATTAATTATGAGTCAAATGTAATAATAATCATCATTTGAAAAAGAAACAGCTAAACCAAATACCAAATACCATGTGGTGGCATTACCAATGGCCCTGAGGATCAGATCTGCCCAGCCAGGTGTGAGTCAGGACTAAGGCACTGCAGCCTACCTCAGGGCTGAAGCCTTTGGTGAAATCCTTCATACGACTCAGGGTAGGTCCCAGGTCCACATTGCTGCAGTTCAGGAGCACGCTCAGCAAGGCATGAGTGGCACAGGAGTTGGGGATCAGCTGTGAAACAAGACTAATCACCCACATACAGCATCCTTCACCCCAAGCTCCCCCAAGCCCACATTCATTGGGAATGGGTTTTGAGATACGAAGTCCTATCTGGACAGGAACCCTCTCAGCTTTCGTCATCCTCACCCAACATTTGTTCATTTAACATGTACCAACTAAATACTCAGCAAGTGTCTGGGGACATGGAGTAAGCTGAGATGCCACCCTAAAGATATTTCCCTTAGCAAGTAAAAGCTGGGTTCCTTTTGCCAAGAAGTTTCTATAACCATCACCTTTGGTACATGCCTATCTCCTCCTCCTGTCTTCCTCTAAGCCAAAAAAAAAAAAAAAAAGCAGCACCCCACCCGCCAACAAGCACAGAGCACAACAAACCTGGTGGGCAAAGAACATATTATTCACAATCTCATCATCAATCACAGACGTATCATCCACCAAGGTAGAGACCTTGCGACGGGACCTGCGCTCTTCGATCCATTTGAAAAGGAAGATGAATCCATAAACAGGGCTGGGGAAGTAAGGGCAAAAGACCATCAGCATCCTCTTCTTTCTGTATTACTGTGTACCATATCATCACTCAGAGACTCCTCTCCCTAGCTTCTTCCCAATACTGTATCCAATGTGGCCCTAAGCCTTCATGCCCCACAAGCCTGCCACAAGCAGAGTCAAGTGTCAGTTTCTGGCTGTGGTGCTCCAGGAGTCCTCACTCTCCCTATGAAGTCTAGGGTTCTGAGTAAGATAAAAAAAAGAAAAAAGAAAAGCTGAAACCAATGGCTCAGAACAGAAACACAAAACAAGATAAGAACAAAAACTCTGATGAGGAATTTAAGCACTACCTCTCACTTGTGGACTTGTGGATCCCAAAGCTCCAATAAAGCCACAAAAATAAATGAACATCCACACTCATCCCTTCTTTTCTAAAAAAGTGCAGTTACTTAGTTCAGTCACTGCAGTCTCTCCGTAGTTCTATTCTACAGAACTGCCAGGACAAGAACTTGAGTTTGGGGCGGGGGAAAGAACTTGAGTTTGGGGACCTACGACAGGTCTTGTCACACCAATCAATCAATACAGGACAACTTTCGTGTAGGGATTAAGGCCACGACAAGCATGGGCATATAATTAACAAATTACCCAGCTGCACAAAATGCACTGTTACCTGAGATTTCCGGCTGCAAGACTAGAAAAGGCAGCTAAAATGTACCCCAAGGATGGCTGAGGGGAAGGCTACTACTGAAAGGGAAGTGCTGAGGGAAAATTGGGAGAAAACAAAAAATAATTGATTAGGATGGCACTCAGAGAGGAAGGATGATTTCTCTGTGACATATCACAATCTGGGTTTCCAGATACTGCCTCCTTTGAGGGGCATTCTTCCCTGTCTGTTCCCACTCTTCTGGGTGTAAAGGGGAGGCCCAGCCACTCACCCCTGGCATTTGCTCTGGAGGTCATAGATCTCCTCCACCTGCACACCTTTGACACCTGTGATCGCGAAAGGAAAGAAGTCGGGAAGGGCAGCCCCTGGCCCTGCAGCCAGGACCCTGGGATGAACCCCCCCAGCCCCATTTCTGCGGGCAGGAGGCACTTACCGAAATCTTCCACCAGGAGGGTGAAGAGGCCTAGGTGGGGCGACAAGAGGACGAGGTGGTGGACAGTCAAGCGCGTCCCAGGCCTACCCGGCCCCCCTCCCCTGGCCCGCCCAGCCCCCTCCTCACCCGGGTCGCTCTCCAGCTCCAGCCAGCCTTTATTCATCTTCCCGCGGGGCGGCCCCTCTGCGCCATGTCCAGGCCCTTCCGACCCACCGCCGGCCCCGCCGGGAGCCCCCACCGCCCTGGGGGCCCCTCAGCCCCACACAGACAACGGACCCCGCGCGTCACCCGCCCGCGCCAGCAGCACTACGTCACCACCGCGCGACGGCCCCGCCCCTGGGCTCGTCTTCCGAGGTCCCAACTGCAGAGGCGGTCGCGCGCTCGGAGGCGGGTGCGCATGCGCAGGGGGGAGGGGCGGGCGCGTGGCGGTTAGCGGTTTCGCTCTGCCAACCGTTGCTGTTGCTATGGTCCCAGTGGGCCGCAGTGCGCGTGCACCAGCCCAGGTTTGAGCGCTTGCCTCCTTGTCCGGCGCAGTCACCGCGCGGGGCCGCCGCCCGTGAGGTAACTCACGGCTTGTGACAACGAATAAAACACCTGGACAGCGGCGCCCTCAGGGACAGCTGGGTAGGCACCCCCCGCCGGGAGCGACAGCCCGTGTGCTACCGTGCGGAGCGAGCAACTGAGGCATCTCCGGCTTGGTTCCGCCGGCGCGACGTGAGCCTGGCCTGGCCTGTGCGGGATGCTTCTCGAACCCGTTCTCTGGCTGTTACCTCGGGGGACGGTTGTGGCCACAGCAACACGTATTTTACAAAAAAATCATTTTTTATTCGCGGCGGCGGCGGAGCCGAACATCTTCCTTTATTTTTAATATTTTCAGCAAGCATCTGACCAGCATTTATCCAGTGAAACAACTTGGTAAGCTTTTGGAGGGAGCAGGCGCCGGGTTAGGAAATCACGGACTTGAGCAGCATACAGAAGAAGCCAGCATGTGCTACATCCCTCTTCAAATGTATTTGAAAATGGTTGCATCTTGTAACTACTCCTATGCACAGAATCTTACTCAAGGAACGTCGTGGTCCAGCGATGGAAAGAGTTGAAGTTTGAAGGTTTATTTCTGTTGCCGGATGATGGGGAGCCCCCACAACTGCTCAGCGGTTAGCTGCAGTGGATCCCACGTGCCCTTTTCTCACCTCTTCCAGCCTGTCCAAGCACTTTTGTTAAGATGGCAACACATGTCAGTTCCGCAACTTCAACTCACGGGTTGGAAGAGGAGAGGGAGCAAGTGTCTAAATAAAGGGAAGGCCAGCTAACCCTGGTTTTCTGAGCAGCTAATTCTTTCATAGTCACTGTTATGGCAGAATAGTTGAAGTTCCCTAAAAAGTTAAGATCCCCAGCCTGGATCCAAGGCTGCGGAGACAAGAGTACACATCTCTGAAGTGACTAATTCACTCAGTTCTCCTCAAAAATGTTGTCTTCCCTACCCTAACTAGAGACAGTCCTTCTTTGATAAGAGTGGACTTGATTTCTTTTGCTCTTTATCACTTTCAAAGATTCACTTGTGACCAGTGAAAATTCTAACTGTAATCTAACATTAGTGGCTGGAGGAGTGGTAAGGTGTCTTCTCCACTTTGGGTTATTTTACTCAGCTCAGATGTAGACAAAGGTTGGGGACAAGCCAAACCTCAATGACCATCTGAACCTAATGAAAAAGTGATAGAAACTATAGGATCTGGGGTTGGGAATTTAGCTCAAGTGGTGGTAGAACACTTGCCTTGCAAGCACAAGGCCCTGAGTTCAATCCCCAGCAACAGCCCTCCCCCAGCAAAAAAAAAAAAAAAGGAAGCTAAGGGGTCAATTTGTCAGTGTTATTTTTTACCTCTCACTAGAGAAGATTGTTGCTTTTAAGCAGCCCAAATCTCACAGGTACCTTTTCCTAGGAAAGAACTACCTTCTGTAGCTTTTACTGTGTAGAATTAAGATACCTACACTTGGGTGCAAAAGATGACTTTTTCCAGAGTGCTGTCTCATTCATTTAGTAGAAACAACCATTTAACTAGGTCAAGCAATGGTTGCAAGTTCTTACACTGCTGTATAGGAGCAGTATGAAATGTAGGAGTTAATGTTGGCATCTGTAGCAAGGCTACTTGGGTTCAGATATCACCTGTATCACTAACTGTAGCCTTGACTTAGGCAAGATACTTACTTCTTTAAGCCTCAGTGTCCTCATCTTGGAAATAGAGATAATAATGGTACCTAATGTGGTGGTTTTGTGTGTAAACACATATGAAGTCCTTAGGACAGTTCTTAACACAATCTAAGAGATACTAGCTATTACTAACATTCATACTGGGTGGTTTTATTCCATCACAGGCTGGAAGGTGAAGTGTACTGTTGCCTTGACCCTGTGAAACTTGATTGAATCAAATGCAGAATTAGATTGCTGACCAAGCCCTGTTTATATTTATAGCTAGAAGAACTTGTACTGTCCTCATAATATAGAAGAATTCCATACAGGAAAGAGAGGCAGCAGCGAATGAAGACTATAAAAAAAAAGAAGAAAGAATGCCAAAGATTGAGGTAGAGTGACAGAAGAGAGTTGGGAGAAATTGACCAATGGCTAGTGATACATGCTGTACTTTTTTGCTCTTTTTGGCCTGGTTTAGGGGGTAGGGTTGAACAGTGTGAAAACACACACTGGTGGTCACTGAAAGCTGCCTTTCCTGTCTTGCCAGTGCTGTCTCTAGTAGCAAAGTGCTAGCTCTGGAACTTCACTGTGTGAATTAATATCCTGGCTCTGTCACTTGCTAACTACGTGACCTGGGATAAATCATTTTTTTATGCCTCAGTTCCTTACCTAGAAATTGTGCATAATAATAACTCCCATCTTTTAAGTGTATTCTATAGATTGATTGAACTAATATATGACAGAGTGCCAAGGATAGTGCCTAGCAGTGAGAAATGCTCACTTACTCAAATTCAGTATCACATCAGCATGCATTGTAAGGATGGTACCACCTGAAATTCAGAGTAGTTGGCAGAAGAAAAAGAGTGAAAGGGGGTTTGCTTTTCCATTCATCTAGTCAATATAGGCAGCTGGCATCAGAAAGATTATTACAATCTGGTCCCTACTCACAGATAATTTAGTGGATATTTTGTGCTTTCAAAAAATATCTGAAGCTGGGAGTGGTAGCACATGCCTATAATCCCAGGTACTTGGGAGTCTGAGGCAGGAGGATGGCAAGTTAGAGGCCAACCTAGGCAACTTAGTTAGACTCTGTCTCAAAATAAGAAATTTAAAGGGCTGGGTTGTAGCTCAGTAGTAGAGTATCAGATCCCTGGGTTCAATTCCCAATATTGCAAAATAATAAAATTAATTAAAAGAGACTGATATTTTAGCCTTTAACTATTTTGGTCTTCATCAGACATATGAATGACATTTTAAGAAAAATGTTTCAAGGGTTGTCAATAAGATACTCAAAGACTACCTTGTACTTCTTCTCTTGTGTAGAAAATCTGCCAGGACTAGGAGGGTAACCCAGAGGAAGCCGTCTTCAGGGCCTGGTAAGGAAGATGAGGTGTGCTGCCTTCAGACCTCAACTAAGAAGGCCACCTGTGTGGGTCAGTAAATTTGCTTCTCTCACTGTCAGCCCTACTTCCTTCCTGGATTCTCTCTTAAGATCCTGAAGAACTCAGGATCTGTGATTTTAAAATTTCATGACCAAAGTTCAAGACAAAAAATAGAGTAATAGCAGCCAACCCCTTCAGTGTGACCAAAATTATATCAAATCCTAACTGATACCAAGTAAGACCTCATCCTAGCCTTCGTCCTTGCCAAAGTGACTCCTTTGCCAATATAGATGTTCCCTAACTTATAAATTTTGACTTAGAATTCTTTGACTTTACCGTACTACAAAAGTGCTGTGCATTCACAGTGGAAACTAAACTACTACAAAAGTGCTGTGCATTCACAGTGGAAACTAAACTTTGAATTTTGATCTTTTCCCATACTAATGATATGTAGTGTGATAGTCCCTTAATGCTAAGCAGTGAGCCACAGCTCCCAGTCAGCCACACAATCATGAGGGAAAGCAATTGATACTGCATAGAGTACTGTGTGGTAAGTAAGCTATGATATTTGGTAGGTTAGGTGTATTAAATGCCTTTCTTTTTCCCCTTTGGTTTTTTGAGGTGGGGGTCTCACTATGTAGTTCAGGTTGGCCTTTAATTCACTGTGTAGCCTACACTGGCCTCGAACTCATAGCAGTCCTCCTGCCTCAGCCTCCTGAGTGCTGGGATTACAGAGGTGCACCACCATGCCCTGTTTAAATGCATTTTTAATTCAGGGCAGGTGCTGGAAATCAAACTCAGAGCCTTGCATTTGCTTGGCAAGCGCTCTACCACTGAGCTAAATCCCCAAACCCTAAATGCATTTTTGACTGATGATATTTTCAGGGACATAACCCCTTCATAAATTGAGGCACATCTGTACTCCTTCTTGTACTTAGATGGTTAGTTCATACTCCTCTTCCATTCTTAATGGTCAATTTGAGCCAAGCCTGTAATTCTTAATATTCGCTCTTCCAGTTTGCCAGCTATGCCTTCAAGAACCTGGGGATCCCGAAAAATTAGGAGAATTTCTTCAGAAAGACAATCTTAGTGTGCATTATTTCTGTCTTGTGAGTATAAGGCCTCTTTTGCTCTGATTCTCTTAAGGTTTTTACTATACAGACTACTTCTGCAGCTAGCCTCAGATTTATAGCCCTGTTTGGTGTTTTTTAAATAGCTTTTTTAAAATCTGTTTTTTGAGGGGCTGGGGATTTAGCTCAGTGATTAGAGTGCTTGCCTTGCAAGCACAAGGCCCTGAGTTCGATCCCCGGCACCACAAAAAATAAAATAAAATAAAATCTGTTTTTTGAAAATATATGCCTGGTGTAAAATCTCCACGGTGTAAAGTACATACAATAAAAAGCCTCTTCCTAAAATAGCATTCCTAATCTTTCTCCTCTTTCTCAGAGACAAATATTGCCAAAACTTGAGATGCCCTTCCAGTTATTTTTTCCTTGATATTATTTTTATTAGGTATAATTTGCATAGTAATTTAATGTACCATTTGGTGAGTCTTGATAAATATATGTGTACCTCCACATAACTGCCCTCCTGATTGAATAAGATTTCTGTCATCCCAGAAAGTTGAGGGGCTGGGGATTTGGCTCAGTGGTTAGAGTGTTTGCCTCGCAAGCACAAAGCCCTGAGTTCAATCCCCAGCACCAAAAAAAAAAAAAAGAAAAGAAAGTTGACCTGCCTCTTTCTAGTCGATCCCATCTAAGATAATCACTATTTTGATTTATAGTTTTTTTTTAACCTATCCTTTTACTTACATAAATTGAATCTACTGTTTATACTCTTTCATATCTGGGTTTTTTCTCCCAAAACATAGTGTTTTGCAGATTAGAAGTGCCTTACATTTTGCTTATCTCTTCATCTGTTGGTGGGCATTTTAATGTTTGCATTTGGGTACTATGGTGAATAAAGCTGCTATGAACATTCATGCATAAGTCTTTTTGTGAACATATGTCTTCACTTTTCTTGGACAGATGCCTAGGAGTGGAATTACTAGTCGTATGCTAAATAGATGTTTATTTTAAGTTGCCAAATCATTTTTCAAAATGATTGTACCAGTTTACATTTCCACAAGCAATTTATGAGAGTTCTAGTCTCACAGTTTTCTTGCCAAAGCTTAGTGTTGTCAGTCTTCATAATTTTAGTCATTCTGGTGGATGCATATCGGTATCTTGTTTTTTTGTTTTTTGTTTTTGGTGCTGGGGATTGAGCTCAGGGCCTTGCACTTGCTGGGCAAGCACTCTACCACTGAGCTAGATGCCCAACCCCCAGTATCTGGTTTTAATTTGTACTCCTCTGATAACTAAATATGTTGAGCTTTTTTTCATCTACTTGTTGGCCATTCACGTAGTTGCTTTTGTGAAGAATCTGTACAAATATTTTTATCCATTTAAAAAATTGGTTGTTTTGGCTAATTATTGAGTCGTTAGAATTGTTTATTCCAAGTACAAATTATTTTTCAGGTTTTTTCTTTTTTGCATGTGTGCTGAGGATTAAACTCAGGGCCTTGTGCCTGTTCAGGTGTATGTATTATGAATATTTTCTCCTAGTCTGTGGCTTGCTTTTTCATTTTCTTAATGCTACCTTTAGGGACAACTTTGTAATTTTGACAAAGTTCTATTTATTTTTTTCTTTTATGGTTAGTACTTTTCGTGTGTCCTAAGAAATCTTTGCCTACCTATTGAATTATTTAAGTGCGTTTATCAAAATCAATTGACCACATATCTGTAGATCTGAATGATCTATTTATGTCGTTGATCTGTATATGTCTATCCATATGCCAGTACCCCACTGTCTTACTTATCATGGCTTTGTCATGTTTCAAAATTAAGTACATTAAATTTTGGAGTGTTTTCCAAGATTGGTTTGCCTTTTGGATCTTTTCTTTTTCTTCATAAATTTTATATTGTTAATCAATTTTTCTTTTTTAAGAAAACCTCCTGGGATTGTAATCAGGATTGCCTTGACTTTATAAATCAATTTGGGAAGAATTGATAGATAATACTGAATGTTAGGCGTGGTATATTTCTCTGTTTATCTGGGTCTTTTAAAGTTTATCTCAGCAATGCTTTAGATTGAAGCCTCTTCCTAAAACATTATTCCTAATCTTTCTCGTCTTCCCCAGAGACAAATGCTGTCAAAACTGGGGATGTCCTTACAGTTACTTTTTTCTCATTATTATTTTTATTAATGTGAAAAATTCTTGCATATCTCTCATTAAACGTATTCCTAAATATTTTGTGGTTATGCTATTGTAAATGGTATTTTTGATTTTCAAATTTGTTGCCAGAATAGAGAAATGGCAGTTTGCTTTTGTATGTTAACTCTGTCTCCTGCAGTCTTAATAAAAATTGTCATTGTTTTTATATATTTTGTCACAAATGTGTGAGGCGAACGTGATAACCACTACACTACGGAAACCGCCCTTTTGTCACAAATGTGTTAGGATTCCCTGTGTACACAATCATGTCATGTGGAAATAAAGACAGTTCTGTTTTTCCTTTTCCAATATATTTTATTTCTTCTTCTTGCTTTATTGTACTGGCTAGGGCCTTCAACATAATGTTCAGTGAAAGTGGTATGAGTGGTTATCCATGTATTATTCCCAACATTAGGGAACAACATCTAGTTTTTTATCATTAAAATATGAAGTTAGCTGTAGGGTTTTTTTTTTCAGAGATGCTTTTTTTTTTATCAGATTGAAACTTCCTTTTATTTCTGCTTTGCTGGAGGTATTATGAACATGTATTGTTTTTGTCAAATGCTTTTTCTCCTTCTATTTAGATCTTGATTTTTCTCCATCATTTTGTAAATGTGCTTTGTTACATCAACTGCATTCTTTAATATTTAATGTTAAACTAATCTTGAATTCCTGGTATATGGTGCTGAATTCAGTTTGTGACTCTTTTGTTTGATTTTTATATCTGTCATCATGAAAAAATTAATCTATCATTTTTCTGTCTAGTAAATGCTTCCAGGGCTTGGGTAATTCTGATATATTTACAACCAAATACATTTTTAACCAAAAAATAAATATACTATACCCAATGTTTTATATTTTGTTTTCTTTTTATCTCATATATTTTGGAGATATTTTCATGTAGAATATATAGACATAGTTTTTTATTTTTAACAATTAATTGGGGGGCTGGGGATTTAGCTCAGTGATTAGAGTGCTTGCCTTGTAAGCACAAGGGCCTGAGTTCGATCCCTGGCACCACCAAAAAAAAAGAAAAAAAAAAAAAAAACAATCGGCATTTGATGTGAGTGTGCCAAAAAGTATTTAAAAACTCCTATTAAATGACATTTCGATTGTTTCTAATGTTTATTGACTTTTTTCTATTTATAACAACATGCTCACTGTAGAAAATGTGAATAGTACTTAAAAGTATAAATAAAACAGAACACTCCTATATACCAAAACTCATGAGATATTAGTGTTAAAATGTATATTATGTGTGTTCTATTTGTCATTGGGAACATAACAGCCATAATCCAAGTGCCCTCAAGGTATCCAACACGGTAGGGTCACCTTTTCTATAATGTTAAATAGATAACCTGAGCTCTTGTTACACATTTTGTAAAACTACTACAAGAAGTCCACCACCCTCTCCAATATTTTTAGAAGGAATCTTTCCCCATCTTGAGGTAGGGGTGGGGTACTGACATTCTCACTATGTATGACCGTTTAACTTCTTTTTTCTTTGTTTCCCATTCTAGACTCTGCTTTAATATTTTCCAGAAACAAAAGTCTCTCTAAAGTTTGTTTTTAAAAGAAAAGCACAATTCCTTCCTTCCCTGTATAATGCAGAATGATTATAGTCAATTAAAATTCTCTTTACTTTCCTGTATTTACTCTGTACCTCTAAAGGGAAATATACCAAGACGGGTAAGAGTGTAGGTTCTATGGGCCCACACATGAATGCCAGCTGTGTTCCTCCTCGCCATGTAACCCCAGCCATGTCACTTACCACACCTCAGTGCCCTTCTCTGTACAGTAAGAGTTATAATAGCATCTGTGATGAACGTAAAATGAGTTAGCACAGAAGTGTTTCCCCAAAGTGTTTAGCCCACAATAGCAACAGCAGCCCTTAGTAAATGAGAGGCAGTATAGCACAAAAGTGCATAAAAATACAGGTTTTGGATCTCAGCAGCCTTGAACAAGTCGTGTCTCTCCTAAAGAGACATGGGTTTCCAATGATGTAATATTAGAAAAGTGCTGAGAGTACCCAATACATAGGGCTACAAAAGCCTCCATTAAACAAATTGCCCTATAAATGTGTATGTATCCCACTAAGCTGTATTCCTTAGCTCTCTTACCCTGTCATGCTTACCCCACTGCACTATATCAGTGATCATCAACATTGATGGCCTGGTTTTGCTGCTTCCCCAGATCCTATCTAGTAAGCTGCCTCAGAGGGGCCAATCCAACAGAGGTTTCCATGGATTCCTGCCTGAAGACATCAAAAAGGAGGCAGCCCGAGCTTCTCGGAAGGTTAGAATGCCCTTAAGTGGAGACTTTGGGATAGTCCGTTCTTAGACTTCTCTCAGAATCCCTGTTTCTGTTCTTTCTCCAATTGCTAGTTTAGAAGTCAAAAGACTCTGATCCTTTGTTTGTTCAGTGCTAGGGAATTGAACTCAGGGCCTCACACATGATATGCAAGTGCTCTACCACTGAACTGCACCACCAGCCCTGGTCCTTCCCGTCCTTCTCTTAAGTCCCAATTTTCTTCTGGCATGTAGTAAAGAAAGCAATATCCTCAGAAAACAAAACAATTCAATGCTGCTTGAAGCTCAGTTCTAGAGTGCCCTGGACCTTTCCAGATGACTGAGGAAAGAATTGCTTCACATAATTTCCATTCCACAAAAAGATGTGCCACAATGTATCCGTTTGTCTTTCTTGGGGGATGGAGACTGTCTGGGATCTCATTTACAGATCTGCTTTGTGTGCAAGAAAAAGGGAGCTGCTATCAACTGCCAGAAGGATCACTGCACTAGAAACTTCCATCTGCCTTGTGGCCAAGAGAGGGGTTGCCTTTCGCAATTTTTTGGAGAGTACAAGTGAGTGAGGAAGGGGAAAGTCATCTGGACTTTTGCAACTTACCATTTTGTGGCTAATGAAATCAGAATCCAGTTCTCACGGGCCTATTTTGATTCACCAGTGAATCTGTCCCTCCTTTCAATAATGGGAAACAGTGTCTTGACTTGAAGATGTCACAGGCATTTCTTCTTGCTTCCCAGCCTCTTCTTAAATTATGAACAGCTGGGGTTCTTAGACAGCTGCTCAGAACTAAGTGGGGTTTTCAGGAATGGGAAGATGTAGAGACAGTCCCAGGAGCTTTGTTCGGTGGGCAAGCAGCCATGAGAAGACATATGGCTGGCTCTTCTCCACCCTGCTCCTCCTCATGAGTGTGGAGGCCCACTGGGCACAGATTGGATAGTTGATTGCCCCTTTTAGGCCAGCCACTGGGAATCTGCATCAGTGGCAAACCAGAAACCAAGTCTGTTTATCCTGCCCTAGATCATTTTGTGAAAAACATCGCCCAACCCAGGACATCCAACAGGGGAAAGCAGAGGAGGAAAGCTGTGTCTTGTGTTGTGAAGACTTATCCCAATCAAGTGTTGAGAACATACAGAGCCCTTGTTGTAGTCAAGCTATCTACCACCGCAAGTGCATCCAGGTGGGGCTTTCTCTGCCCTGGGGGGAACTGCCACAATTGCCCTCATTCTCTGCCTGGAATCAGGGTACTGTGGGAATGCTCAGGCATAGCTTAGCTTAGATAGTCCGTGCTGGAGGTCTGTATGCAGGGCTGCTTCTGATCAGTGAGAAGAAAGACCAGTCTTTGGCCATCCTTGGCCTATAGGACCTCACTGATGGTAAGATTTAGAGTCAGCAAAATCTGCAGGATTGCTAGAGCAAATGGAGTCATCCCTAAATGAGTCAAGGAGCCTCAAAATCAGCCTCATTACTGGGATGAAAGAAAAGGGTATGTATCCAGGTACTTGACCCCTACTGCCAAGCCCCATAACCAGAGATGACAGCTGAGTCACTCCTGAGAATTCTCTTAAATGCATTTTGGTTCAGGCCTAACACCTATATTTGCAGCCCCTGTCCTAGCCCATTCAGAGTCCTTTGCCTGTACCCCATGGGGTGAGGGTGGGAGTGAAAAGAAAGTGGTCAGAATGTCTTTTACAAACACAAAGCTTTTCTGTGTTTCTCTTACAGAAATATGCCCACACATCAGCAAAGCATTTCTTCAAATGTCCCCAGTGTAACAATCGAGAAGAGTTTCCTCAAGAAATGCTAAGAATGGGAATTCATATTCCAGACAGGTAGTAGAAATTGTAAAGCAGGAATTGAACCAGAGAGTGGGTTGCCTGGATTTCAAGAGAGGAGATTGACTGTAAGGATAGTTTAGAAAATGAGAGGAGCTGAGACATTGATGCACAGTGAAGAAGAAGGAATAGGGGGAGTGCCTTTTAATTACCAAAAGAAAAGAGAGAGAAAAAATGAGCAGGAAGCATGTTTCTGAAAAGGGCACCTTGGGAATCAGAATTCCTTGAAAGGCTAGGTTCTTGAATTCCAGAGCAATACCACAGAACCTCCATGTTCCAGTCACCCACAACTAGGTCACTCTCACCCAGGCAGCCTGTGTAACTCTTTCTGTATTTGTCTTAGTTCCTCCCTGGTGGACAAAAGCTTCACCAGCCAATTATGTGTCCCTTACTCACTATTTCTTCTCTCACTACAGAGATGCTGCCTGGGAACTCGAGCCAGGGGCGTTCTCAGAGTTATACCAGCGCTATCAGCATTGTGATGCCCCTACCTGTTTGAATGAACAAGGCAGAAATAGCTTTGAGGATGAAGGGTAGGGAAAAGCTCCGGGCTAGAAAGAGCTCTCCACTGGCACAGTTATAAGGAAATAGACGTTCACTCTTGTTTGCAGACCTCAGGGTGAACACAAGTGCTAAGTCCCTTTTGTGTGTGCATGTGTGACTCTGCGTGTGTGTGTGTGTGTGTGTGTGTGTGTGTGGTACTGGGGATTGAACCCAAGGCCTTGTGCACGCTAAGCAAGTGCTCCGCCACTAGGCTGTAGCCGCAGCCCTTTTTTATAATTTCATTTTGAAACAGGGTGTTGCTAAGTTGCCCAGGCTGGTCTCCAACTTGCAATCCTCCCGTCTCAGTCTCCTAAGTAGGATTATAGCCATGTACTACCATGCCCAGTGCTAAGTTCCATTCTTGACTAGCCCCTTACTCATTCATTTGCAAGTAAACAGGTCTCCTCTCCAGGGTCTGCTTCTCCTTGTGCCCAGTGGAGGGATGCTTAGGGCCAATTCCTTTCCAAACCTACTCTGTGAGGGGCTGTGCCTGCCTGCAGGCTCCCAGAATCAGTACTCAGTCTCTGTAAGCTACTGTCTGTGATAGGTAAAATGTATAGTAAAAAATGTCTGCAAAACCCTGAGCATGGATGAGGCCAGCCCATAGCAAACACCTCAGAGTGACAGTTTGTTCTGTTTGTACCTACATCCTTCCCTGGATCTTCCTATAGGAGGTGGTGCCTCATTCTGTGTGCTACATGTGGATCCCATGGAACCCATAGGGACTGCTCCTTTCTTAGATCCAACAGCAAGAGATGGGAGTGTGAAGAGTGTTCATCTTCTGCTTCACCCACAGGTGGGACTGGAGGGATGGTTTGGTCTAAGGATTAGGGTGGAGCTGGGAGGTGTGGTGCCTGAGAATGGAGGAAGGCATGCCACCAAAGGGGGACTTGTAGTGAAGACTTTAGCTCTGGAAGGAAAGTGGCTAGGGAGGGGCTTAAGGACCTGCACCTAAGAAAAACAAAGGGTTGAGTTTCCTTCCCCACCTTTTTTTCACCACAGACTGAAAACTCAAGTGACATCCCCTCCTGCAGCAGCACTTTATACCCCCAGGAGCATTTCTGCAGAGACACCAGCCTGGAAGAGAATCCAGGCCCTTCTTGGACCAACTGGCCAGGAACTTCCTTATTAGAAAAGCCAGAGTCCTCTGGTAGAAGTGGCCATTCCTGACTGTCCAAGGGTGTCAAAATCACTAAGAGCTGCAAAAAATCCAAGTAACGGCTTCTGAGTAGTTTCTGCCAAGCATATATTGGGTATGAAGCAGCACTGCTCCATCAGGTTTGAGGGAAGGAGCACTTTGGGCCAGTGAGACAAGGAAAAGGGGCCAGCAGTAAGACTATGAGCCAAGAAAAAGAAGTCCCAAGGGAGCATCAAGAGAGAGCAGAGTCCAGATGCCAACAGTTGAGCATGTTTGTGGCTATGAGAATGTCTCTGCTCTTTCTCCCTAATTCATTCTTCTCCTCTGCTTCCACCCAGATTTTTCCACCTTAATCTGGTTCTCACATGCCTCTTCTTACTTCACTCATGTTTGTTATTATGCAAATAAAGGTTTTCTCTCCATTGATGTCTCCTTATAAACTCACTGTGGAATTTGTCTAGCATACCAAGGAATCTGGAGGGCAGAATGAGGGAATAAGAGAACTCATGTTTCTAATGTACAAAATTTAGTAAACTAATGTATAACTATCAACTTAGAACATAGATGTGTTTCATTGGGAGGGAATCAGTTTGCAAGGAAGCTGGCATTCCAGAGGCAGAGATTTACATCATTGTGCAGTAAGTGCACAGGGTCTCATCTGGGAGGTGAGCCAGCATAGCAGTCTACAATGGACTGAGAAAAGGCCCATGTTGCAAAGCCATGCCCATTTGAGGCAGAAGGGACTCCACATACTCCAAGCCACTGTGATCTTAGCACACCACGGCAGCATGAGTGAAGCACTCAAACTTTCACTGCCTAGCAGCTTGAGCATTTCTGTCTAGAGGAGAATTACGAATTTGCATGCCAGGATATTCACATGAGGCAAGGCTGCTAGGATGGGAATCTGGCAGGAAGCCTAGGGAGAAACTGAATAGAGCCTATCTTATATTTGTATGTTTTAAAAGATTTCATGGGTTTTGGATTAGTGGAACAATTGCCAGAGAACCATTGCCAGATACTGAATTCTCAGAGTTTCACTGAGTCATTGTCACTAATGGTTAGAATGCTCTCACTCCAAATACTGCTGAACACCCCACCCCCAGACTTAGGTGTGTGCAGTGATTGCCTTCAAATATGACCAGATTCACTTGCACTCAAATGGAGAATAGTAATGTCTGTTCATTTGTATTCAAATGGAGAGTAGTAAATGACTTTATAAAGCCTAATATGGCCTGTTCAGTCTAATATGGTGTAGCTCAGTGGTAGAACACATGCTTAACATGTACAGGCTTTCTGTCCAACCTCCAATACCAAAAAAAAATTTTTAAATCTAATAGTACTAAAAGGATTAAAATGAAAAACAGTCTCAACTTGCCTCTATTTCCAGTCCTACTCCCTAAAGGCAACTGTTTTCCATAATTTAATGGTTTTTTGATTGATTAATCTCAGACATGATTGACTTTTGTATTATGTTACATAAAGATTTGGCACCTTTATAACCTTCCCGTTTTCATTCTTCTCATCTTAAATATTTGCATTACATTTTTTGTTAACTTTTGGTCTTTACATTATTACGAGTATGTGTTTGCCACTAAGTCAGACAGTACATTACCTTTACCTTTCCTTTCCTGTAGAATGTTTTTTTTTCCTGAAATTAATAACTGCCTTTTGTTTGCTGTATATTGCTAATTCTTCATTGGTCAGACAATAGATCACTATCAGTTGGACTTCTTTTTTCTTTTTCTTTTCTTTTTTTTTTTTTTTTTTTTTGGTGCCAGGGATCAAACTCAGGGCCTTGTGCTTACAAGGCAGACTCTCTGACCACTGATCTAAATCCCCAGCCCAGCCCCTTCTTTTTTCTTTTGAGATGGTCTTGCTATATAGCCCAGGCTGGCCTTGAACTCATGGCGATCTTCCTGCCTCAGCCTCCCAAGTGCTGGAATCACAGGTGTGCACTACCACACACGGCTTAGTTGGACTTCTTTTCTAGAAGACCTGCCTGCCTCCTGGAGCCTACTCCTGAGCTGGCTGCCCCTGCACCTCCTGTACAACTGTCATCCTCCAACCAGCTTTCTTGCTTTCTGATTTTTTAGACAGGGTCTGGCTGTGTAATAAAGCCTGGACTTGAACTCTATGTAGCCAAGGCTAGTCTCAAACTCAAGGAGATCCTCCTACCTCAGTATCCTAAGTGCTAGCATTACAGACATGTGCCACCATACCTGGCTCTGGCTTTCTGGCTTGATTTCTTTTCTTTCTTTTTTTTTTTTTCTTTTTCCTATCTTTCTTTTTTTTGTATGTGTGTATCAGACTTAGGGCCTTTGCACTGAGCAACATCCCCAGTCCTTTTATTTTGAGTCAGGGTTTCATCAAATCATTATATTGCCCAGGCTAGGCTCAAACTTGTAATCCTCCTGCCTCAGCCTCTCAGAGTGCTGGGATTATAAGTGTGTGTCTCCACACCCATCTTACACTTTTTCTTCATGTTCTGTCTCAGGGGTTTGATGATTTAGTGTTATGCTTCCTAACCTGAGCATCCAAGATTTTGTCAGAGGCCTCCAAGTGACAAAGGGATTTTTAAATTCTGCATTTTCATTTCACTTGCCTACCAAGCACTAGGCCCTGAGTTCGATTCCCAGCACCAAAAAAAAAAAAAAAAAAGATGTTAATGCATTTTCATTTCAAAAGCAGTATTTTTACCCACTCTACAGATGTAACTCCTATAGTGATCATTTATAACTGGAAATTCTTCCAAGATTAAGACAGACTTTAGTTTCTTAAAGTTACTATAACTGGAGTCTCCAGGCATATTCTTAGAGATTTGTGGTAGTATCTTTTCCTTTATAGAAGTCCATTTGTGTGTTTCTCAAATTTGAGAAACACTGTGTTAGCCAAAAGTAATGGTCCCTAACAGCTCCCTCTCAGCCCCAACTTCACTGGGTCAGAGGCAGAGCTTGTGGAAAGCAGGAGAAGGGATCTTGTCACCCAGACATCCAGCTGCCCTGCCCCATATGCAGTTGGCCTTACAGGTACCTGCTTGCTAGCAGGCAGTGCACATATATGCATGCATGTGCATGTGCACACATGCACACGCATGCACACACACACACACTTTAACCATTTCTTCTTTATAATTTTATTTTCTGTTGATACCAATAGCCAACCCCATTCTTGTAAGCTAGAAAGTCCAACTTTGAAATGTTCTGTTCTTCCTCTGGGTCTAAACAATTATTTTGCATTAAATAACGGAATTTTTCCTAAATAAACTTTTAATTTCAGGGTAGTTATACAGAAAAAATTGTGAATATAGTATAGAGAGTACATTTACCCTAAAACTAGTGTCTCCTATTATTAATGTCCTACATTACTGTGGTAAATTTGCCATAACTAATGAGTGAATATTGATACAAAATTACTAACTAAAGCCCATACTTTATTCTGATTTTCTTAGTTTTTACCTAATTTTTTTTCTGTTCCAGGATCCCATAAAGGATACTACTTGCGTTGAGTCATCCTATCTTTTTAGGTTCCTCTTGGCTGTGGCAGTTTATCAGACTTTCCCTGTTTGTGATGATTTTGACAGTTTTGAGGAATACTTATCAGGTATTTGTAGAGTGGCCCTTGATTGGGATTTGTCTGATGTTTTTCTCATGATTAGACTGGGATTATGAGCTTTGGAGAGGAAGACCACAGAAGTACAGTGCCATTTTCATCACATCAAAGTTACATACTATGAACATGACCTCAGATGACCTACTTATGTTAACTTTGATAACATGGCTGGGGGAGTTTTGTCAGGTTTCTCCACTATAATGTTACTCTTTTCTCCCTTTTCCATACTGTACCTTTTGGCAAGAAGTGACTAACTGCAGCCCACAATTAAGGAGTAGAGATTTATGTACCCTCTGCCTTGAGGATGGGTTGTCAACATGAATTATTTGGAATTCTTCTGCATGGGATATTTATCTATACCCTGCCACTTATTTATTGAATAATTTGTTCCTATCAGTATAGAGTCAGGGTTGGAGATTTAGCTCAAGTGGTAGAGTGCTTGCCTAGCAAGTGCAAGGCCCCAAATTCAATTCCCAGAACCCCAAAAAAAAAAGTATAAGGTTACCCATGGAGATAAATATATAGATACATATAGATATGTATCTCACACATATAAAACACACAGATATATAGATATATACGGCATATATATATAAACACTTTGGGTTTCAATCCAATACTAAATATATAAGAATATTTATTTTGTTGTCAGATTGTTCTAGCTGTGACCATTGGGTACTCCTGTTTCTTTTTCACACATCCCTGTAATTGTGCTTTTTTTTTTTAAGCATTTCTTTGTTTTCTGGCACATGGGGCCTACATAAAATGCCTCAAGCTCATCTGATGTATTTTTTTTATCTTATGTATTTTAAATACCTGTTTTCATAATGGATGTGTCTGTTAGAATTAATGTTTCATAGCATAGGATCCAGAACAAATAGTTCACTTGGGCAAGATAGAAATAAATGTTAAGTAAAAATTTCCCAAAGTACCTGCTTCCCTTCCTCTAATTTTTACTTTTACTGGAACAATAAACTAAGGCCAGAAACCTCAGAATTTCCTTTTGCTTCCTTCTCTGCTTAACTACCCTCTTTTTTGTCAGTTTGACATTTTTCAAACATTTGCCTTCCTCTCCTTCCTACTGACCATGCCCATTTTAGACCCCTGTGCAAAAGCATTCAGTCTATATGGTTTCCTATGTCCATTTTACTGACATATCCACCTTTTCCCTTCTGCCAGAAAACATGCTAACCTGGGGTTGGAGATTTAGCTCAAGTGGTGGAGCCCTTGCCTAGCAAGCACAAGGCACTGAGTTTTATCCCCAGCACCAAAACAAACAAACAAACAAAAAAAAGAATGCAATTGGCATCCATGGCCTTCTGCAAATAGGGCGCTGCACAGCTGCTCCTCTTAGAACACCCTACCCACGGGCATTCTGCCCTGAAAACCCTGAAATACTAGGTTCTGGGCCTGGGATTCTTGGCATGAAGGGTACTGACTTCCATCCTCAGCCCACTAAACCCTACGTATCAGCCACTTCATCTCTGGCACTCACTGGCCTCTGCTTATTCCCTGTTTAGTCTTTGTCATTCTCTGGCAGCCATACAATTGTGGGTTTGTTTTTCCTGCTACATTGGAAGTCCCTTGCAGGCAAATACCTGTCTACCTTGTTAATCTATCTTCCCTTTGTTGTTGCCTAACCCAGAACCCACCATATTCAAAGGCAGTTTGACAGCTATATATCCAGTGGATGTCCTGATACCCTTTACTCATAAGCCTGTTCTGATACCAAACACTAGAGGGCACTGTTAGCAAATTGGCAAAGAGGATTATAAACCCTTAGATCTGGAAGGTTGAGAATAGCTTATGAAAAGCTTGCTTCTGTTCTAGGGTTCTGTGGCTCTTACTGTTCCTCACTTGTTCTAAATACATTCACTTGAGTTTATTCATGAGGTACATTTCTGTTGCATTTAGAGATAAGTATAAAACCTAATACCACTTCTACCACAGGTCAAATCTTCAAACAAGACTCCCCTTATACTCCCTCCAGACCCCAAATGGCTCTCTTAGCCCCACCTGCCCCACCACCAACAAAACTAGTGACTTCCAGTCCCAAAGGGAATATGTAATATAGTTATATTCTTCTTATAGCCTTCCTACCATGTGCACACCACACACAAACACACACACACACACACACACACACACACACTTGCTGACACCAGGGCCACTGGCAGAAGATTGCTATGAAAAACACCATCTATAATTTGGCCATAACCTCAGATATTGTGTCAGCTCCCTGTGGGCTCCCAGACTGGCTAGAGGTGAAATAAATATTGTGGGGGTCCCCAGATGTGAGAAATATACCTAGTGACTAGAAAGAGGGAGTCTCATCCCAATTTGCAAAAGCCTCAAGCCTTGCACAGTTTTTTCAAAAAGCAACATGGCAGTTGAAGTTGGTGTTTTTCACATACACACCCCCCTATTCACACACTTCTCCACAAAAAATCTTTGCCCTTACTTCTCTCTTGAAAATCCTCTCTAACCCTGGATCTCTAAGTAATGAGACACTGTGAAGCCCAGATGAAAAAGGGTGAGGCCCAGGAGCCCCTCCCCCTTTGTTTTCAGTATAACTGGCTTCTTAACCCTGCCCTGCACGCATCCCTGATAAACAGGAAGGCGTCTGCAGAATCTGTGATCATTCCCCTCAGAGAATCTGAGAGCTGTCTGGGCATCAAAGCCAGACAGAACCATACTGGAGGAGATACCAGCCTCACCAAAACAATTCCCCATTGTGTTCCACTGTTGGAAATCATGGATTTGTAAACAGACCCTTACATTTAAACAAGTTCTGCCCCAGCTTTGTGCTGCGTGTTTTTTCTACCCTGAACAATGTCCTTTCCAGTAGGCCCGTCGTTCACACCATTGTCTGAGACCCTTGGACTACAGGAAATAGCGCCAGATTCTTATCAACTGGGGCAGCCAGGCGGAGGTGGTGTGTACTGACCGGATGAGATCATGTCCATAAAGCAAGCTGCTGGTCCGAGACATCATTCTTATATACCTTTATCTGTGAGAGCAGAGCCCACCTTGCCCTCCCAACAGGCCAATGTGGGTTGCAAGTGTCCACAGTATATTCTCTCCATTTGATGGCTGACACCTGGAATCTATTCCAGCCTCTATTGATTCAGGAATCCTATCAGCCTACAGCTACCTGCCTGCCTTGGTTGTCCCTCTCTGCCCAGTGGGATACTCAAGGCAATGAAACAGGCACCATTGGATGGATTAGGGTGTACTCTGGCCATCTTCCTTCCTAGAGGAAAAATTGGCCATCTGGGTCCTCACATCAGCAGAGTCCCTGAATGCAGGCTCTTAGCTGATTGCAGAAGGCCTAGCAGGAGGACAGCCCAGCATCTCTTACAGGCCCCCTCTGCACCCTTTGTGACAATTCCCATCCCCAGGGTAGAATGACTTTTTGAAAAGCTCAATTGAGGAGCCAGGATTTTCCTTAATGAAACTCCAGTGGAGAAAGTGAAAGGCTTCATTAGAATGCAGCCCCTAAGGGACAGGGTCCCTGCATGGCAAAGATGGGTGGAGGCTGGACAGTGGAATATGGGCACAGGGCCACAGCTGCCTTTCCTCATCTCCCATACATGTGAGTGAGTCCGGAAGAGAAGCCAGGGTGGGGGCCCAACAATCCCCAAGCTCCTTATCAGATATTGTGTCCAAATCTAGCCCTGCCCACTCGGAGTTTCTGAGTTTATAATCTTAGAAAACCCTAGGGATTTGTTCTTTGTATGCATTGAACTTTCTCTTTATGGAATTCACTGCAGCCCAGGACTGGGATGAAGTCAGGGTAGGTCTTTAACCCAGACAGAAATTGGACTATTTCTGAGCCACTAGTTAGTTCTAAGAAGATGGAGCTGCCAGAGAAGCCTCCATTTGCTGGGCTGGCAGAGACGTGGGAGCTGGTCTACTGGAGCCCAGCTGGCTAGAGCTACAGCCAGCACCCCTGCTATGTACAGAGAGGCCAGCCTGGCTGGAGACAGGCTAGAGTCCTGGAGGCTGCTATATGCCCACTCCCCCAGTGACTGGGGTGACGCAACCCAAGCTTAGTGAAATGACAGGGAAGCAGAAAAGCCATTTCAGAAAGTATAAAGGGCGGTGTTCCTCTCTTGTTCTGCCCCTACCCTTCTTAAGAAATTACTCTTTTGGATTGTAGGATAGCTGGCAGGTTGGGATGTTTCCTAGCCCCCATAGAGGACCATGCCAAACACAAGAGAGACCAAAGGAGGCTGGGGAGGTGGGTTGGGTGTGAGAGGATGGGAGCCAGAGGTCAGGCAGTGTCTAGGCCCAAGTGTCAGCAGCCTGGTGGCTTGGCAGTCCTGCCTGGGTGGCAGGTCTTACTCTGGTGAAGGCCATAGCAAGCCAAGATGTGACTGACACCTGGGAGGTCGGGACCTCCAGAGTTTACAGGCTTGAGAGGCAGAGATTAACAAATTAACTTCGTGTGTTAAGGGAAGGACCCTAAACAGCATTTTTCCAAAGTACTCTTCAAAACATTAGACACACAAGATGCTATCTGCTCCGTGGGAAAAAAGAGAGGACCGAATGTTTCTGGAGAATCTTAGAGTGCACAGTAGTCATGTAGATGAGTGAGAGACCATCACAGGATTTCTCGGGGCCTTCACAGGGCAGGCAAGCCAGCCACACACAGCTCTGTGGGGGCCAAGTGAGCAGAAATCCTCCAGCGTGATGTGAAAACCATGAGACTATGAAGGATCTCCAGGGATTACCATTTCATAGGATCCCATTTTGGAAACTTTTGAAGTCTTTTTATCTAAGCCCTTTCCAGCTCTAAGCCTGAAATCATGAAACCAAGCCCAGAGACCAGGGGAAGTATGAAACTTAATAGGGGAAAGCCGCAAGAGGAAGACAGAGGGTGAAATTGCTAGAGCAGGAAAGAGAGTCAAGATGGGAAGTGTGGGGGAGGGGTAAGGAGCTATCTGGGCTGGAGGGGTTGTCAGAGCAAAGTGGCAGTGACAACTGGGAGCAGAGGCACTGGGCTGCCTCTGGGAAAGCAGTGCATGAGGAAAAAGGGGGGTTCCAGCGTCATATTTGTACACTCTGCCAGGCCACTGCCAAGTAGGTGCTCTGATGATGCCTCAGTTAGTGGTAATGAGAGCTTGGGGTAAACTAAAAGGGCTTTAGATTTTGTCAGGCCCAGGTGTTTGTGAAGGAGGCAAGATACAAAAGGAGAGGCCCAGCTCCAGGGCCAGACGATAAGATGGGACCAATGACTGTACTATTAAGATCCCTGGGCTGTATCGTGGATGGAGATATGCCTATCCAAGCAATCAGCCCAGGGCAGCCTCCCTGGGAGGGGAGGTGATATCTGTCTCTCTCATCTTTGAAGTGCTCCTGTGGTTTTTCCATCTCCCTTTAGCACAGTGGAGCCTACTCTTTGGGCAGGGGGCATTGTCAAAGTAGCAGCATGCCCAGTAGGTCAGATTCTCAGGGGCTCCTCTCCAGAAGATGTGGCCCCCACAGCACAGTACAGGCCAGGCATGAGGTCGGTGGCCTTAATATACATTGGTATGTGGCTTGGGCTGCAGACGGCACCAGGCTAAGTGTCTCTGTTACAAATATCAAGTGTTGTGAAAAAGGAGTAGAGCTGCCTACGTGCATGGCTGCCGTCTGCAAACGTTTTCTTTTTTTAAGTCTTCAGCCTGACGCTCTCCCAACTGGGCTATCTCGGCGGCCTCGTTGCTTTTTTTTTGGTTTTTTTTTTGTTTTTTTTTTTTTTCTTTGCTCAAGATCCTCTTTAAATTCCAGAAAGGTCAATTTTATAAGCCTTCAGGACAGAATTTTCCTATTTTAATGAGCAATCTCTGCTTCATAGATAAAGCCCTCTGACTCCTTCCTTCCCCTGCTATATCCATTTCCCTCTCTGCTAGAAAATACCACCCAAAGTGACCTTCCTGCCAGAAAAGATGGGGTGAGCTCCCCTTTTCCAGATCATGCAAACAGTCAATTTAGTACAGAAATACAAAGATACAATAATGATATAATTATTTGATGTAAATATTAACTTCATCCCTTTCCTTGTAGGTTCTGCTTTCCTCGTCAGACCTCAAGGACAGGCATCACAATAAAAATAATAGCAATTACAAGAAGTGCATTCTGAAGATAGAAAAATCACAAGGCCCATTTGACATACAAACACAAAAATAAAATTCACACATAGAGGGTACTTCCAGGAGTTACACAGTACCACAGGAAGCACAGCGGTTGGCAGAAGCTGTCCATAGTTTTCCAAGAGCAGATATACATTGTTAAGGATCTTGTGCTCCTTCTTTCTTTGTTCTCCAGGGTCACTTCCCCAAAGGACCCTGCCTCAAGCCTGCCAAGCACAGGTCCTGCCCAAGCACTCAATTGTCTCTTTCTGGATTCCCAGGGATTGAGGGGCAGAGCAGGCTATAGCTCTGACATCCTTTCCTGGAGCTCCATACTTTCTCCTCTGCTTCTTTCCTCTTCCCTGTCTTCCCTTCCCTTCTTTCCTCCAGCCAACCCCCCCAACCCTCTTTTTCATCTCTTCTGTTTTTGTTAGTTAATATCCCAACAGACAGCACCTCCAAGCAGGAAGACTTCTCAAGTTGTTGATAGGTTAATTTCAGTGCTTCCAGTCCTCTTGCCTCACAATCAAAGGGGAGAAGGGGGAACTATTTCAGATCCCAGTACTCTGGCAGTGTTAGGGTGGAAGAGATAAAACCCAAGGCCTTCAAGCTTGGAGCTTCAGTGGGACAGGAAACTCTGATTTGATTTCTCCCTCCCTTTCTTTATCTTGGGTTTTTTTTGGGGGGGAGGTGCTAGGGATTAAACTCAGGCCCTACCTAAATCCCCAACCCCTTTGTCTTGGTTTTTAAAGGAGAGACTCTCAAACTGCTGTCTCCTGTCAGTTTTGTGCGTCACTAACTTGTTCACATGCAATGTGGGAACACATTTAGATGTCCTCCTCCTGCCCTGTGTGCCCTAGCCTGAGAAACTGCTGATGACAAAAATACCTCCCCTTGCATGCCCAGGCAAAACATGACCTTGTCATATGAGGGTCACCATCAAGAACCAGTATGTTTTTTCTCTACATTTTTCCCCTTAAAAGAAAAAAAAAAAAAAAGGCTGGGGATAAAGCTCAGTGGTCGCATGCTTGCTTAGCATGCACAAGGCCCTTGGTTCCATCCCCAGCACCATGAAAGGATAAAAGGAAGGAAGCAAGGAGAGGAAGGAAAGAAGGAAGGAAGGAAGCAAGCAAGCAAGGAGAGAGAGGGAGAAAAGAAGAAGGAAGGAAGCAAGCAAGGAGAAGGAGGGAGGAAAGAAGGAAGCAAGCAAGGAGAGGGAGGGAGGAAAGAAGCAAGCAAGCAAGGAGAGGGAGTGAGGGAGGGAGGAAGGAAAGAAAGAAAGAAAGAAAGAAAGAAAGGGCTGGGGATTTAGCTGAGTGGTTAGAGTGCTTGTCTTGCAAGCACAAGGCCCTGAGTTTGATCCCCAGCACCAAAAAAAAAAAAAAAAAAAGAAAGAAAGAAAAGAAAAGAAGGAAGGAAGGAAGGAAGGAGAGGGAGGAAGAAGGAAATGGGAGGGAGGCCAGCCAGCAGGCCTTTAAAATGAATTATCTATGCCCAATCCTTATTTTGCAGAAAATACAGACTCCAGGGAACATCTGGCCTTCCCAGTGGCTCCTGAACTAATTAATGTCACCTTGAGTCCTTGAAGAACCTGCTTCTGGGTCTGTAGCCCATTCTGAGGGTCTCCTACTCTCCTTCCATGTCCATAGCTTCTCAGTTTTTCTTGTTGTTTTTTGTTTTTGTTTTTTTAGTGGTACATTTTAAGTCTATAGCTTCTCAATTCTCTGTGGTTCTGGAAAAAGTCCTAGCTTCAATCCTGATCACCAGCTGCAGCTCACAGAGCCTCCACATCCTTGCCCTCCCAAGTCTGGGGTGTGCCTGCATTGCCCTGAAAAGATAGCCCTCCTCCCACCCCTATACTTCTCCAGCTCTCTTCTCCCCATCTCTAATCCACAGAGATGAGGGCTGACATTCCCTAGATCAGTGGTGGCAAACCTATGGCCACAGCAGGCTGTTTGTTATCATCAAAAGTGCTAAACAGTCTACTAACCCTAGTTCCTACCCTTCTCCCTGCTTCCCAGCGCGGGAACCTAATGGCAATTGTGGGGAAGAGGATCTGTCAGGAGGTGTGGGTCACATCTCAGCAAACTTGGCCTGACAGTTTTGGGCCTGAGAAAGAGAAGGCAGCCTGTGAGCCCCCCTCTCTGGTTTATAAAGTGCGACCTGAGTCCCAGACCACTCCCAGATCCCAGCAGTCAATGGCTCTGTAAAACTGAGATGCAGAAGAGGTGATAAGCTGCGGGAGGGAACCACCAACATATCATGGCATGAAAGGGGGGGCAGGGTGTCACTGCTCCACCTTCTCAATACCTCCACTTTCTCTCCCCAACTTTCTTCTTGATAGGTATTACCTTAAGAGGCCACTTCTACATTCCTTGGGCTGCCTGAGGACCCTTCCCCAGATATTTCCTTAGAGCTACCCCCACACCCACTCTGAGGGTCACTTAGAATGGCTATTGTTCTTCAGGATGGGAAAGAACCACCCAACCCTCTTGCCTTGGGCACAGCCGGAAATGTGCTTGGGAAGCCAGGCCATCTCTGAGAACAAATGGCAGGCCCCTTGGGGGTACCAGGGGCCAGACAGTACCAGCTTCAGTCTGAGACTGAGAACACAGAGGGACAGGGAACAGGCTTCAGGCACAGGGGCCTTCCCTCAGGCCCCCAGTCTTTCCTGTGATCCCTAAGAGGCAATCAGGTGGGAGATGGAGGTTGCTGCTCAGTTCCCCAGCCCATCCTGACTACCCTCCTCAATGGCCCTCTTCTATGTGGCCTCCACCTCCCGAGGCGTCCGGTTGCGCTCAGCCTGGCCACGACTCTTTACCTTCTTGCCCAACACCAGCCCCGCCCAGCTTTTACCCTTGCCCTGCTTTCCCTGACTTCGGAAGGAGCCTGAACGCTCCCCAGTGCCTCTGCACCACACACGCTCACAGTACTCATTCACCTGGGGCAGGTAGGCAAAGCCAGTGAGCTGCAGGATGTCTTTATACCAAGCCTTTGGTAGGGCAGAGGCCAGGCCTCCCTGGGCTGGGAGCTCCTCCAGCCTCGGTTTTCCAGGGAACAGGCTGTCCAGCTGTGTGGCCACAATCACCTCGAGAACCAGACGGACCACAGTCTGGGAGAAGCCATGCTCCAGCGTTGTGCAGGTGTAGGTACCAGCATCAAGGCGGCTCAGTCTGCGGAATAGCAGACCCTGCTCTGTTTGCAGGATGCGCTCATCTGTCTTCACCTGCCAAGTAGGTGGAAGGCACAGGGAATACGGGGAGGGACAGGACCTGTGCCATCAGCTTCTTTGCCCCCTGCTTTTCCAAACTTGCTATCCTTGGGACCCAGTGTTTGGGAACTTCCCCTTGCCTGTTCTCCCCTTCCCTGGGGGCACCAGCAGCTTAGTAGGCCCAGCCTCCAACTGTGAGCTAACTGCAGGCAGGACTTCACCTTCTGTAGCCCAGGAAATGACCTGCAAAGGCTTTTCAAAAATTTAAATGACTAGTATCTCCCCTAGTCAGAGCCCTGGGGGACAAATCTTGGCTTCAGAGGACACTTGCACATATACCCAGGGAGCTGAGGAGTCATGAGGGTATCTGTAGGCTTTTACACTTACACGCACTGGATGGACTTCCCTGTCCATCTGTCCTGTTCACTCCCCACAGTGTGAGGCTGACAGCCCCAGCCTGAGTGGGCTAAGTGCAAACGAACTTCAGTGTAGGAGATGGGGGTATGGCTCTGATCCCAGCCCATGACTCTGCCCTGTCTGGCCTTTAGTTTGCGTCTGTGTGCTGAATGGGGACTGCTGGGGTGGTTAGTGTTGCACAATTTCATCCTATTGCTCCCTCCTACCCCAGGGAGTCTCAGTGCCCAGCCCAACAGCTGGGCCAAGGCTGGCCTCCCCCAGTTTCCAAGCTGGAGAGAGAGCCCTTCCTGTAATCAACACTCCGCTTTTCCCTCCCCTTCCCTGTGGGAGAATGGCTCCTCACCCTGCCCAGTCAACGCCCAGCCTCAGGCCCCAGACTGAAGCCATCTGGGGGATGGGGGCTGTAACAGACCCTTCTGGATGGGAAGGACAGGGCCTGGGCCAATACTTGGTCTCTAAGGAGGAAGTGTGGAGCCAGGAATTAAGGAAGTGATCAGGGACTCAGGCCTGGGGCAGAGGAGGACCAAGAACCCCTGGGAAAGAGACACCTCCAAGGTGAGCCTCAAATGTAAGCATGGAGGACTTCTGGACTATCACAGGTCCCCTTCCTTCTCTTCCTCCTCTGTTACCCACCTCTTAGACTGGGGGAGTTCCATCCACCTCTGGTATGGGCATTCCCAGAGGCAGAAATAGAGATACCTCCTCCAGGGCACCCCAAGAGCCTAATACACACTTTTCTTAGGTTGATCTTAGCAGGTTTCCCCCAGAGTCCTTTCCTCAAACTCAGGGGTTAAGGTTCAGGGTGGGAGGTGAGGGTTGGAGGTAGGGTCCTTGCTTACCTGGTCAGGGCCTGCATCCTCTGACCTCTGCAAGAACCAGTGCACAGCAGCCTGGGGAGACTTGGGCAGGCACTCCAGGAAGGTGCTGTTGTGCTCTGTGCCATAGACCCTGGTGGCTGCCAGTCTTGAAGCCTCCTCTGCAGAGAAGTCCAGGTTGGCTCACCTCAGGAACTATGGGACCCAGGCCCCTAGGGCCCCAACTGTTCCCACCAACTGTTGGAACAACCCACTAGTGTGATGAGGATCTAGGTATCTGTCCATCCCCAAACCCATCACTGTGTCCCAAGATGCTGCACATGCACTGACTGCACAGATAGAGAAACTGAGGACTGCTACAACAGGATCAGTCTGAGGCTATTCTTCACATGGAGGATCCCCAGGCCACAGGGTGAGCAGGGGCCCACTCACCATCCTGGCTCTGGCCCAGGCACTGTATGGCAGGGTTTCCGTGCCGGATGTCCTGCCGGCGGAACCGACGCTTGCCCAGGCTGGGGCGGTAGTGGGTACAAGAGGCACCATCCCAGGCACAGTAGGGGTCCCGAGCCAGGCAGCACTCTGCACAGGCACTGCCGTAGGTCTCACACTGGTGCAGCTGCAGCTGGGCCACACCCAGCTGAGAACCCACATATAGCATTTGCTGGGGAGGAACACAAGCAGAGTCTGTAGGGAGCCTGGCTTTCACCAAGGAGCAGCCAGGCTCTCAACCCCTGTGGATTTCCTGAGACCACTGCCACTTTCAGGAAGTCTTCCAGAACCTCTTGGATTCATTCACAAAACAAAGATGTTTATTACCCACCCACTATATAGCACATTCTGTGCTAGGACGTGGAAGGGTTAGGGTGTGCCTGGGATCTTTTGTTAAAGGACTTCTCCAGGCCTCCCTGCCACTGGCCTTTGCCCTCTAACCCAGTGGCCTTCACTGGGCCAGCCTCTGATTTTACAGGTGTGCCTTACTTTAAACAATTCCAGTACAAAAGTTGGGATTCATCAACTGGGATGGCTATGGTATTTGCAATTTGAAAAATGGCATACAGTGGGCTTCTACAAGTGACACTCTTGTTTGATCTAAAATCTGGATTTTGTTTCCAAGCACATTTCACCTTCCTTAAGAACTGGCCTTTGTGGCTCTGTCCTTACCTTGTTTACTCAGCGCCACCCACTGCTCACTGTTTCATACACGTGAAGCTGGGCTCCTAGCTGGTTAGGCCCTCTTTGCAAGCCCTAACCAGGCTGCCCAACACAGTTCTCCATTACACTATGGCAGTGTTCACGGGGGATGTGGATGGGGCAAGGAGAGGGGGACTTGTGGGAAGGGGGCAGCTGTTCTTACCCTTTTGACAGAGATCTCCATCTCAGTGATGGGTGTTGGCACCTGGAGAAGGAGAAGGATCTCAGGATGAGAGGGGCAGGATAAGACTCTTCCCTGAATCATTGCTTTCAACCTCCTCTAAGGCCTGGGTGGGAGCCACCTATCTCCCAGCCTGGTTGTGCACCCTTTTGCAACTAAGGCTGGATAGACTTTCTTAGACATCAGGTTACAAAAAAAAGTCCCAGCTTCCTGGCTGGCCTCCAAGTGGGAGGTTTAGCTCAAAGCACAGAGCTCCAGTGTCCTCTCTCACAGCCCTGTTCCCCAGAAAGGAGATGCTGGCCCAAACCACCTGTCTCGTGTCCAGTAAGGCCAACACTTCCCCAAACACAGATGGCTCACTGCCTGAATCTACAGAGGGGCTAGCAGAACACATGGAGACTTGGGGATCTCAGCTACCTCCTCCTCTCAGCTCCTTGAGCCCTGCAGGGCTTTGTCAAGGTGCTCGCTCACCTTGGTCATCCCTCCCAGGAAGCCACTCTCAGCCCCCAGACTGTGGCTCTAGGCCCCTCGGTCATTCAGAAGCATCAGTAAGACCTCTGCAGCAGCATGTACCAGCACTTTCAGCCCTCCTCAGGCTTGCTCAGGCTTCCCTGTAGCCAGCCCCAGCCCCAGGGACAGGTGGAGGCCCTCCCATCAGCCTCTGCTCACCTTAAACACCTGGAGCTCCTCCAGAAGTACCTCCTCAGGTTCAGCCAAGCCCGGTGCCTGGAGAGCCATGACCTTGAGCACAGAGCCTGAGTCTGGGGCAGTAGTGGAGAAGTCAGTAGGGGAGGAAGGGGGAGCCCACATATCTCCCCAGCCTAGCCACCTGCTCTCAGCCATCCTACCAGTCCCCAGGAAAATGACATCATAGGTCCCATCTTCGGCCTCCACACGGTCCACCACAATCTGCTGCAGCAACTGGGCCAGGTTAGTCTTGATGAGGACAGGCCGGCCACGCTGAGGCCGCACAGGCTGGAACATGAGGGGGTGGGCTCGGACAAACTGCAGCACCTCGTCTGGGTAGTCCTTGGTGCTGCCAAAAGGTCGTCCTGGCTTTGCGGTCATTTTGCTGGGGCACTGCAGGCAGCAGCAAAGAGAGCACCTAAAGTACCCTGGGATGGCATGCGCCACCCCCCAGTCTGCTGCTGCCCCCACTAGGAGCCTCTCCTATCTCCCACTACACCCCGCCCCACCCAAGCCCTCCAGAGCCCCAGCCATCCCTGCCATGGGGCTGCATGTGGACCTGAGCTTTCCAAGAAGGAGGCCCTCCTGACTTCTGCTTGGGCCTCCCTTGCCCAGCAGATACTCACCACCCCAGGGCGGGGGAAAGGCACCTTCCCCCCATAGGGCCCCCACTGGTGCTGAGGACCGTCTTGGTGGGCAAAGGGCCCGTTGAAAACCTCCCAGATGTCCGCCATGTGGTACACACAGACAGCGAAGCCCTGGAACACAGCACTGCCAAGGATAGAAAGGCTCAGTCAGGCCAGGGTCACTGTCATAGGCAGGAAGGGAACAGACCAGCTCCACAGGAAGGGAGGATGGAGGCAACAGTGCATGCTGCAACCAGAGACTGAAAAGCAAAGACACAGAGACAAAGACAAAGAAAGGGAGACAGAGAGCCACCGAATCAGAGACACCGAATCAGAGACAAAGAAAAAGGACCAATAGCAAGGATGGGACATGAAGGCAGAGGCTTGAGAAAGGGACCAGAAGTGCAGAGATGGGTCCAGTGATGGCGGGGTACAAGGAGGCCAGGTGTACCTACCTGACAGTGCTGAACAGTGCATATACCTCGACGTTCTTCCCTGCCCTGGGCCACAGCAAAAACACATCCTCTGGGACACAGAAGGGGCACAGGATCAGAGCCATTGCCAAGATGACCCTCACCAGCTTTGAGCCCTCCCCACTCCCAGCACACAGGCCTGCCCAGCCATGGCCTTACCCAGCTGGTCAAAGTGGGTCTCGGCACCTCCAGGGCCAGGCACAGAGCAGACCAACCTGGCCTTAAGGAAGGTGCTCCATTTGTTCACCAGTACCCGCTGGCCACCAGCATCATTCTGGGGTGAGGGCCAGAGTCAGCCATGGGCTCCACAGGATGGGCCCTACCTCTTTCTCCTCCACCCTTGCCCATTGGCTTTGCATCCTCGCCTTAATTTCCCTTTGGTGGGGGGAGTGCATGATCTGGGAAGGGGCATGAAGCAAGGGTCTCAAACCTCACCACCCCTTCACAGCTCTCACCACACAGACACGGCCCACACGGCTGACAGTGACACGGCCTGGGCCACCATCAGATGATGGGACAGTCTCCGAGAAAAAGAAGTACACCTTGTCATTGTCCTGGTCGGAGTTGTCAGGGATCCGTGCAGCCATCACAAACTGAGGATCTGGAAGGATGACGGTGATACCAGGGAGAGGGGCTCACAGGAGAGGATAAGGGGCTGAACCCAAAAGTGAGAGGATGCAGCGTGGGGACCCCACTGGAGTCAGCAGCCCCTGGAAGTAGAGTGACCTCCCCTCTCTGCCCCAGTGTCTCCTCTCTTTCCAGGGCAGGGGCAAGCCCCAGCCATGCACCCATCCCTTGCCTCACCATGTAGGAGACTCTGGTCAGAGTCTGAACGCAGGGCTGGCCGGGAATCCCCACTTCGGAAGATAATGGCCTCACGCCCCAGGAAGTCGGCAGTGAGGCCTGTGTACAGCTCCCCTCCTGGAGTTGGGAGGGGGCAGAGTCAGCAGAAGAGGGCCAAGCTGCCCTTCCTACCCTCCCTGTGCCCACTCTGGCCTGGCTTCACGCACCTACAAAGGTACTGGCGAAAGGACGGCTGGGCTCATGTGGGCACCGTCCCCGTCCACTTTCCATGCTGCCAGGCTCCAGGTGGAGCACATGCTGGAGGAAGGGAAAGGGTGTCACCTGGGGAAGCAGCATTAGCCTCCCACCCAAGCAGTGGGTCCCTCGCGTGCAGCTGGAGAGTAGGAGTGGGCGGAAGGCGCCCTCATTTGAGGCCTGTCTAATGGGGTCAGCACCCCGGCACAAAGGCGCCTTTCAAGTCCATGCTGCCTCTGTCTCTACCCAGGCTCAATGGGAACTGTTCAGGCAGTAGGAAAGAAATGTCACTGCTTCCCAGTCCTTCATGGGGCTCGCCCCAGGCTCACCTCCCCACGACGCCCAACCATGATGAGGGCGCAGGTGGGCTGGAAGGCCCCAGTGCCACATGCCAGCAGGTGGGTCCGGTTGTGGGGCTGCAGCACCCGAACAAAGTTGGCACACTCCATCTAAGGGTGGAGCCCAGGGGTGAGAGGGAGCTCACCATCTCCCTGGGCTCCAAGTCTCAGCCCTGCCTGGCTGATCAGCCCTGGCAAGTGGGTAGGAGTGACATTCTTTATGAACCTCCTAAAGCCCTCAGGCCCTGCTCCAAATGCCCCCAGTAGATCTGTGGGAGCAGATGCAGCCTACCCTGGGGTCAGAGCCAAGGGCTGGTGGGGTGGGGAACAGATCCTCCCAACAGCACTTACCAAAGGATCTCTTCCCTTTCGAATGCATTCCTCCCTCTGTCCTGGCTGTGGTGGCCACAGGACCTGAAACACACCCTGATGACCTTTGGTATTCCCCTAACCTTGAATCCTCAGTTTCACCACCTCTCTCCAATCTGTCTGGCTTACCTCTCGGGGGTCTGGCCATGCCTGGTCCAGCCGCAAAGAGTAGAGGGCATCGCGGGCCCCCAGAAAGAGGCGGTCTCGGTATTCATCCAGATACATGGCCTGGAGGTCCAGGGAACCTCGGGGGCCCAGAAAGATGGCAGAACGATTGGCAGATAGAAGGTCTAGGAAGAAGTAGAGGGTGGTGGATCAATCTGCTTACCCAGTCAAGGGGCAGAAGTAGTGGGTTCCAGCCGTGCATTTACATACACACACGCGCACGCGTGCGCTCGTGCGCGCACACACAGACACACACACAGAGGAAAATATTTCCATCCACAGGTCTGCTGAAAGGCAACTGGGATATGGCTCTTGGGGGCAAGAGGGACAGGAGGCTGTGAGCCTCCACCCAGTTCCATGAACCAGGAACCTGCCTCCCACTCCTCCATTCTTTTTTTTTTTTTCACTCCTCCATTCTTTAGCTTGATCCTTCAACTGACATCTTCCCACTGCTCCATCTGTGCCCTTCCCAGTCCCCAAGGAAGATGACCCTACTGACAGAAATTATACCAGCAAGCTGGGCAAAGTGCTGGGGGAACTAGAGGAAGGGCAGGTGTCTGAGCAGTGAGCAAGGCTGACCCTGTGGCAGAGTGGACAGGCAGGAAAGTGAATCCCCAGCACAGGGACAGATGACAAGGACCTAGGCACGGGGCAGGCCAGGCATGGCTAGGCAGAGTTCCAGCCTGTAGCTTGGGGTTCCATCAAAGAGGGTTTTCCCCCTGTGGATGCTGCCTATCCAGGCTCCAGAGCTGGGAGGGGAGCTGTCTAAGCACAGGAGTCCCAGGAGTTAGAATCCTGACACAGGTCCTTAGGGTTTGGCTGGCAAGGTGGAGGCAATGTGCCAGCAGGACGGGGTTAGAAGGGGACATGGGCCACCCTTGGGAAGGCCCAGAATACCATATGCCTTTCCTTACAGGAGCAACTCAGCCCTGACCCCACTTGCTCCCCAAACTCATCAATAGCCTCTTCCAGGAAACACTCCACTTTGTCTATACCTCAGGGAACTTTCCTTATTGGGGGTTGTGTGTGTGTGTGTTCATGTGATATTGGGGATTGAACCCAGGGTTTTCACACTGAGCTACATCATCTGTCCTTTTTTATTTTTTATATTTGAGACAGGGTCTTGTTCAATCCCTAAGTTGCCCAGGGTGGGCTCTAATTTGCAAGCCTCCTGCCTCATCCTCCCAGAGTGCTGGGATTACAGGAATATACCACTACAGCCAGCCTGGGGCTTTTTCTGGTAGCCTAACCTCCCCTCTAAACTGCTCCCAGTGCAGGACCACTTTTTCCCTCAGACTCTCCAGGGCAGAGGCACTGTGTTCCCTCAGAGTCACCACAAGGGGCCTGGATCTCTGGCCTCTGACCAGGGTTCCCAGGGGAAGGTGGTTACTGCTGTTTTCCCCAAGAAAAATCGCCACGAGGCTGAGTCTGAGAGACATTCAGAGGAGGCTGAGCCAGCTGCAGCACTACACAGCTAGGTGAGGACAGACGAAGCCCCCCACCCCCTGGCAGAGTGGTAGAGGAAAGAGGAATTGCCCCCTGGGCTCCTGGGTAGAGAGAGATGTAAAGCCGATTTGGGGACTGGCTGCAAGCGGTGAGGGAGGCTCCTCCCCTCCCTGTGAGATAGGTGTCCACCCAGACCTTCCAGACCTGCCCCTTCTGTCTCCTCTATCCCCTCTCCCCTGGCAGTCCCTCTGCCTGCCCCCATCTCTCTGCTCTATGGTGAATGAGGTCTCCCAGACTCCACATTTCCCTCTCCCCTCAGGATCCCCCTGCCCTGGCCCTCCATGGGTCATCTCCAGCACCATCCTGGAAGCCTTTGCCAAGGGTGGTGCAGGGCCTGGGCTTCCCCTTCCGGGGCTGGCTGGGGATGTCCTGGAGCCCAGGGCACTCACACGACCGACATGCATGAGAAAAGGGCAGCGCTGGCCAGTACCTCGGTAGGAGAGCCGCAGACGGGGCACGCTGGCACTGGGGCTGGGGCTGGGTCTGCCCTCTCTGAGCAGGAGGCCCCCCACGAGGCAGCAGATGGCCCATGCCAGGGGGGCCATGCTGGGAAATGGAACGCCTCTGATCCCGCTGCTGGCTGTAGTTTGCTCGGTTGCCACCAGGCCAGCCACTTATAAGGCAGCAGCTCCACCCAGCCCCAGGCAGGAAGGCGGGGAAGAGGAGGGGAGGCGGGGAAGAACCCACCATCCACCTGCTGCTCCCCTCCACCTCAGCTGGTCTGATGCCTTTGGGTCAGATTGGCCAGTTCCCTAGTGGGGAGACCTTCCCAGTTGAGATGTGGACAGCTTTCAGAGATGTTCACACATGCAGGTCCCTAGGCTCCAGCAAAGTGACAATGTAAAAGATAGCTCAAAGGAGAGGTCAGAGATCAGAGATCAGACTTTGAAGGGCTGGGTGGGGGTTGGGCTGCGTTCTGCTTTGCTCTCTGCCTCTCCAGAACCCCTAAGCAGAGATGCCCACAAACTAGCCTGGGCCTAGGTCCACAATACTATGATGGCCCAGCCCTGGAGGGCTTGCCAGGCTCCCAGCTCCATAGCCCCTCCTCACATTCTCCAGGTCCCATCTCAGCTCACTGGGCTTGCTTAAAGCTAGAGCCCAGGGTCCATTCCATGCCCAGGGGGATCACCCAGTCCGTCTTCAGTGACCCAGGGCCCAGAGCCCAAGAGTGTGTTCTTCTCAGAGCCCTACATGCCCTGTATGCCATAATCCTCTGCCCTCTACTCTGACTGGGCAGGGGGTGGGGGGATGGAATAGGGTTAGAGGAGATGAGACTAGGGGATGAATCTGGGACAAGGGGATGAGTCTGCCTCTGTCTTAGAGCAGCTTCTGCCCCTGACCCCCTCGACTTCCATTTCACCCCATCCCAGACCCCTACACTCAGAATCCGAGGCCTTGGGCACTAAGATTTCAACCTCAAGCTGAAGTTGAAGCGCCCAGTTTAGAAACTCCTGCAGGTTGGGCTTCCCAGAGGGAATGGCTTTAGCCCTCAGGTGATGATCAGGAGAGTTGAGGCCCAACTCAGCTCTGCCACTTCCTGAGATCCTCTTTGCTTCTGGGGCTCCTGGAACCCTATCTACTCTCCTCAACTCAGCCCTGGAGGGAAACAGGCTGGCCCTTGGACCAGGAGTACACAAACGTGTCTCCTTGCCCCATTTCCCCCAGCACATATGTGACTGGGGAGGGGATGCTGCTCAGAGACCAGCGATTGCACTCAGCTTGGCACAGACCCTGGATCAATCCTCTCCCAGAGCCAGGGATCAGCCGCCCTGGGTATAACAGGGCTTATAAATTGTGAGCAGTGCTTATGCAGGGACTGCTATGGAGTGATGCTATCCTGGGACCTCAGGGGGTGGAATCCCTCTGCCTCTATTTCCCTGGGAGACATTTTGGCCCGGAGCCCAGGCTGGAGGCCAATATCTAGTTGGTGATTGGGCCGGATAGCCCTTCCATCATCATGTGGTGAACATCTGTGGGCAGAAGGCCCAAGCATTCCTCAGCCTGCCAGCCCACCCAGGAGGTCTCTGCCCAGCTGAGCCCCAGCTGGGGCTGCAGGGAGGCCTGCGTTACTGGGGCAGGGAGCGAGGCCCAGCTCACCCCACATTGTGGAAAGAGCCTATCGCAGGGGCTGGGACCCCAAATTCCTTTGATTTGCATGGACTTGGTCAGGTGCTCCTCTCTTTCTGGACCTCAGTTTCTCAGTCCAGAAAGGGGATAGGATCTCTGCTGAAGGTCCCTGCCTGCTGGCTGCAGCTGCAGGTGGTAAGCAAACCTGGTGTGCCAAATTCTGGGTCAATGGGCTCAGCCACAGGTATCGGGTGTCATCTAGTGGACAAAGGTGGAACTGCCAGAATTTCCAACGCTGTGCTTGTGTCAGGCTCCCAGTCATGTAGCAGGACCACGTCACAGAAACCTTGGCTTCTTAGGGAAGCAGGCAGTACCCAGGGAACTACAATGGAGAAATCAAGGGAGGCTTCACAGAGGAAGCATTGTCCAGGTAAAGGATGCACAGCTCAGAAGTGAAGAAAAGGCCCAAAAAAGTAGACAGAGCGGGGTGTGCAGGGAGGAGACAACACACCATGAGCAGATAAGAACTTGTGAGCCATGGGCCAATGTGTGTGTGTGATGTGTATGTTCATGCAGCAGGTGCCACTGGGTGGGTTGTGGAGGATGGCAGCCCAGCCACACCCATACCTGAAACAATGGATGCTCCCACCCCTTCCTACCAATCTCATGGTGGAGCAGAGATGTGCAGACAATCCCATGGGCCCCTCCCAGAGGTGAGCCTCCCAGCCATCCATCCCACACATCTCCTGCCCCACCCAAATCATTCGCTGTGTACCCTGGAGCTCCCGCTGCAGGCAGGACCACCATCCCTCCCCATCCCTCCCACCTCCCATCTCTCCCAGGACTTGTGCTCCTCCTGGCTGATGAAGGGACAGTCAGGAGGTGGGTGGGGCCCCCTCTTGTGGACACAGGCACACATGGTTTCCTTTTTTTTTTTTTTTGGTGCTGGGGATCAAACTCGGGGCCTTAGTGCTTACTAGGCAAGCACTCTAACCACTGAGCTAAATCCCCAGCCTCACATATGGTTTTCTAAGGGGCAGTGCTAGCCAGAGAGGATGTGGCTCTGGGTAGGCACAGCCATCTTCCTCTTTCTATCACAGAGGAATTGCCTCTTCTTTTCCCTAATCACATCAACATCCCACATTCTTCCATGCCACCTCAGTTGCCTTGGCCTCTTGGGTCCTTGTCCTGCTCACTATCAATCACTTTTGGCTCCCCCAACCTCAGCCACTCACCCTTCAAGTGGCCACCAAAAGGAACATGACCTTCTGCACAGCCCTTTGGAACATCCCTTTCCTTGGACACCACCATCTGCACCTCAGTCCCCCAACTCACATGGTCCTTCATTCACTATGATATGTCTGCCTGCTCCTTTGCCTCCAGCCACCTACCCAGCTCAGATCCAGGACCCAGTGCAATGACCAGGCCCTGACAAACCCGCCTGGAGACACAAGGCCACTCACCTTGGCAGCTCTGCCTTGCACCTGCGTCATCCTGTCTTGCTTCACTGGCTTGCTCACATCAGCACACAAGCCATTCTTCCCCTTCCTCTCAAACACTGGCCCTCAGCTGCAGCCCAGGCCTCTGTTCCCTGAGCACTGTCCACACTTGCCATCTCCCCTGGACTCAGCTCACTCCCCATGCTCCGCTGAAACCCTCCTATCCAGGGCCCAAGGCCTGAGGGCCTTTGTATTCCCAAGCCCCAGGGATACCAGCTGTCATCCATGCCTTTATTTTTCCCTCCCATATCCCACTCCTCTTGCTCATCCAGAGTCTCTCTCTCACCCCACTGGCCACTTGTCCTTCCCAACTGCCCATGTGGAGTGCCTGGCACCTAGCCCTCTGCTACCTCTTTGTACCAACTCTCCTGAGGCCCTCATTTGTGACCAAAGCTGGGAAAGGGCTTCCACGCTGATGACACCTATATTCATAGCTTTTGCTCTGACCTCTCCCTTACCTCCCACCTGGCTTTGGCCTTCCCACTGGCCCATATCGAAGGCATCTCAATTTTGATATGGACAAAATACTCTCCATCTATCAATCCATCAACCCATCAAAAATGCCTCATTTGAGACAGGTGTGGTGGTGCACACCTATAATCCCAACACTCTGAAAGGCTGAGAGGTAGGAGGGTCACAAATTTCAGCCCGGCCTAAACCATTAAGCAATTTAGTGAAACCCTGTTTCAAAAAGGGCTGAGAATGTAGCTCACTGTAAAGGCCCTGGGTTCAATCCCCAGGACTGGGGGGGGGGGAAGCCTCATCTGGATCCAATTCTGAGGAAATACCCACAATGAATGAGATTCTACAAAATAACTGGCTTGTACCCTTCAAGTGTCAAGATCTTGAAGGACCAAGAAAGACTGGCAAGCAGTCACAGATTTGTGAAGAACAAAGAGACAGGATGGCTGGATCACATTAGATCTTTGACTGATCCAGGACAAGGAATAGGGCAACTGACAAATTTTCAATGAAGTCTGAAGGTGAGTTAGAAGTGTTGTGTCCATGCTAATTTCCTGGGTTTGATCATTGTCCTGTGAGTATTTAAGAGTTCAAAGTTTGGGTAAACAGGCTGAACCATAAATGGGAGTTCTTTGTACTATTTTTGTAACATTCTTAGTACAGTCAGACACAAAGGAGGGCTGGGGATTTAGCTCAGTGGTTACAGTGCTTGCCTAGCAAGCACAAGGCCCTGACTTCTATCCCCAGCACCAAAAAAAGAGAAAGAAACAAAGGAGCTGAGTGAGCCACCCCCCTTCCCCAAAAGCTCAACTATAAACATAAACATTTTAAGGATTAACTATACTTCCACCTTCTTAAAGGAGGAACAAAACATAATAACTATTTCTCTTGTTCCTCTGTTCCTTAAGAGAAATAAGAAATGGAAGGAAAAAATGGAAACAAAGCTTTTGTAAATGGGGAGGGAGGCGGGGGGGAGGGGAGGGGAGGGGAGGGGAGGGGAATGGGAAAAAAAGAAGCAACAAGATATATCATGTACAGGTACAAATCCCCTATGATGAATTTTATCACTATGTACATCTAAAGTGTACCATTAAAATAAAATAAATTTTAAAAATAAATAAATAAAAATACACTAAAAAAATAATAACTAAAAACCTAAGTAATCACCCCACCATAGGGTTCTGATGCCAGTAAGCAACTCAGTGGGAGGCACTAGAGATAGCTAACTTTTAAATTCAAGGAACTTGACACACTATTCCCCTTTCACCTTTTCACTCACGTGTGCCTTATGGCCTTTTCACTATTTGCTCCTACCCTTTTCCCTTTCCCTCGTCCCAGCTGCCACCTTCCTAGAGATCTTCAATAAATGCAGCTATCTTCTATCTACTATGGAGTGAGTGCTTGGAATTCTTTCCTTGTCATACACAAGAACCTGGACTATTTCTGGCTCACTCAACTCTAACAGTCTTACAAGTTTGGAATTTCAAAATGAAAAATAAATAAATAACCTCCGCTCCCGACAATACCTCTGGCATGAACCTGTGTCTCCCCAAAATTTACAAGTGTCAGGAGTTTGACCAAAAATCTAAGGGCCCTCCTTGATTCCCTAGTTTCTCACCTCTCACATTCAATCTTTCAAATTCTGTCTATTCTAGTTCCAAACTACATCAGGAATTCACTACCCCATTCTCTTTTCTACCCCAGCACCCTACTGTGCCAGGAATCTTCAGGGGTTCTTAACCAGAACACACCTCAGCCTCAGGTGGACCTCCTGGCTCCCCTACAATCCTTTCTCCCTTCTGCAGCCCCAAGAGCATCTCACCCCTCACATAGGCTGTACTTCTCAGGAGAACTCAGCCACCAACTTCCTTTCTACATCTGCTGGAGTTTGACTGCCAGCTCAACACTGTCTCCCTGCTCCCAAGGCCCTTCAAGTCTTTCCTACGGCTGCTTCCTTGTGGTTCTTCAGGCCTTGTTCAGTGTCACCTCCTCCAGGAAGGCTTCTTGAATCACTCTTTCTCATACACCTGCCATGCCATTCTAGCCCTGTGCACTCATCTCCTTCATCCCTGTGATGGCATGTATCTAGATGTTCCCCCAAAGCCCCATGCAGTCATAGGTGGGTCTTTTTAGAGGTGGCTGGATATAGGGTGTGTGGTGCTGGGTTTAAGGGTTGATTTATGGTACAATGCTAAGATTAAGGGTGCTAGGATTGAGGGATTAAGGGCTAACTGCCCTTAGTGTAGCAGGATACGATACAAGGAAAAGAGGATTGCTGCTTGCTGCTTTTGCTGTCTTCTGCCTGCCATGAACTGTTTCTCCTCTGTGATGCCTCATCTGCCATGCCACTCTCCCTGCCTTGCAGTCAGCTGACTTTGGACTCAAACTCTACAAACTGTGAGCCAAAATAAACCTTTCCTCCTTTAACCTTGGGTGTTGGATATCTTGTCTCAGCAACAAGAAAAGTAAGACAATCCCCAAGTTGACTAGAAATTCCAAGAGCTTCAGGACTAGGCCTTGTGCTAATGTGTCCCAGCATCCAGCCTTAGGCTGGGACGTGGTGAGTAGCCACTGGATGATGCACTGGTAGGCTGGGCTGTCCACTGTGGCTCTTCTCTCCTGGAATGTCATCTTTCCTGGGTTTCTCTGGGTGTCTACATAGCTCCCTGAGTTCTCCAGCTCATAAGGACGGCCCTGAGGGGATCTCTCTCCAATCCTCCCAGGTCTCTCCAGGGACCAGTCAGCTCTTGCCAACTCTGGCCTCTACCAGAGGCATTTCTAGAATTCCAAGACTCTCTGGAATGCCCAGCCCATCTGGAAAATGCCTAGGCTGGGTCACAGGTGCAGAGGCTGTGGGGTAGCTGGGCGGAGCAAGGACAGCTGTTGGCATTCTGGCTGGGGCCTGGGTACCAACAGCAGCTGTCCCTCCTACAAGTTCCACTGCTGACACCTCCATTTCCTTGCAACCCCCAATCACCTCCACTGTTATGGCTGCAGCCCTGGCTGGGGTACCCCTACTAAGCTGGGAGCCCCCAAGCCTTAGGCCTCCATTTCCTGTCAAGAATGGAAGTTGGGTCACCAGAGGCCATCCCAATAGACATGGCCCTGGGCTGAAGCCTGGTGGCTGGGTTCTCCCGCAGACTCAGCAGATGATCATGGATCTCTGAGCCATAGAATCCTCACCTGTGAAAGGAGTGATGGGATACAGAGCAGACTACATACCCCTCAGGTCCTGGAAGTCAATGGTGCTAATTGGGCAGACGGATTAGATGCTTCGCCCCACAAGGTATAGCCTCACTCCAACCAGAGCTGAGGAGTTGCTGGGGCTGCTGTGCCTTGGGGCATGCAGGCCCTAATGCAGCTAACTGATCCATCTAAGCAGAGGACCTCGAGGTTACCAAACTGACTGACCAAGGCCATGCCCCAGAAGCCCATTAAAATGCAAACTCTGGGACTGCTGTGGCCTCCAGAAGCTGGACTACTGCAGATGGGGCTGGGGATTGGCACCTATGGAAAGCAGTCAGTAGGGCATGGAGCAGGGGATCTGGTCTCTAACCTAAGCTCTCCTGCATAGGGTAGGTGGACAGCAGCTAGAGCACAATTCTGCAGGCAGCCTGCTGAGATGGGGCTGTCAGGCAGGAGTGGACCCTGGAAAGAGTCAGCCCCAGAGAACAGCAGAGCCAGATGTTGGGCCTCCGGGAAGCAAGGATTTATTTGTACTTCCCAGGACAGGGGCGAGGGAGGGAGTCAAGGAGGGTCAGGGATCATGGACACACCCAGGCTCAGGGCCTGGGGACCCCAGCCCCTTGCACCCACCCCTGGGCCTGGCTGGAATGGAAGCCCAGGCCTGGGCAGTTCTGGGAGAAGGTCATTGTCTACTCCACACCCTTCATGAATTCCAGGAACTCTGTGAAAAGAGAGGCAGGTGTGGATCAGTGGTAGGGCCAGGCTGGGTGTAGACAGCAGGGAAACTGGGCCCAGCCACCCACTCACCATCATAGTCAATGCGGCCATCATTGTTCTTGTCACCGTCCTTCATAAGCTCCTCGATATCATCCTCCGTGATGGTCTCGCCTGTAGCCTGCAGCATCATCTTCAGCTCCTCCAGGTCAATGTAGCCATCAGCATTTCTGCAGGGAGCAGGAGGGGGCCTCAGAGCCCAGGACAGGGTGAGGGGAAGGAAAAGACGCAGCCTCCTGCCCAGACCAGGAGGTAGGGTAATGGGCACCAGGAGATGAGCATGCAGAATGGGAGACTGAGGCTGGGGTGTTCCCAGGCTTGGAATCAGGGGCTGTCCTCCATCCCTGGCTCTGCTTGGGTCAGGGTCAGAAGTGCAGTGTCTGCTCACTTGTCAAACATGCGAAAGAGGTCCGAGAGCTCCTCCTCAGACTTCCCTTTGCTGTCATCCTTCATGCACCGAACCATCATAACCAGGAACTCATCAAAGTCCACTGTGCCACTGCCTAGGGATTGGCAATGTAGCTGTTTTAAGGCCAGCACCTGCCATACAAACCCTGTCCTCACTGAATGCTCGTGCCAACTCTGTGAGGCAGTGTGGTCACTGTGCCCATTTTATAGACAAGATGACTAAGGCTCAAAGAGAGGTGAATGAGCTCCTGGTGAGCCCGAGATCTGAGCCCCTGGTGAGCCAGGGTGTGTTTCTGGAAGCTGGAGGGAAAAGGGGCTCACCATCCTCATCCACCTCGTCGATCATCTCCTGCAGCTCCTCAGGCGTAGGATTCTGGCCCAGCATCCTCATCACCTTGCCCAGCTCCTTGGTGCTGATGCAGCCGTCCTCAGCACCCAGCACAAAGATGTCAAAGGCTGCCTTGAATTCTGTGTCCAATGGTGGGCATTGTGGGAGACAAAGCAGTCAGGGCTCAGAGCCAGGGCCCTGGAAAGCCAGGTCCCTGGAACCATTTGCCAACCTACCTGCCTCCCTCTGAGACCTCTCTGAGGTCACAGTGAGAAGGATCCCCAGCTGGTGGCTTCCAGTCTGGGGTTCTCTCCTGGGAAGAGGTCTACATGCTCCCCCAGCTTGGCTCACTGTCCCCCCACATGTGAGACAGGAGGCACTCACCATTTTTTTGCTCTTCTGTCAGCTGCTCTACCTAGAGAGGAAAAGGGGTCTCAGGCCTTAGCTGCTACAGAGGACACCAACCCACTCCATAGGCAGGAAGACTGAAACGGGTCCTAGGCCACCAAGAAGTGGCCTCTGTCTTCCCTTCCTGCCCCAAAGCCCTAAGGTAATCCATCTGGCCTCACTGAGGCTAGGCTCAGCGTGTGGGCAACAGGTGAGTACCCCCCCAGGACCAAGGTGACCGAGTGACAATACTCAGTGACCACTCCATGCCCTTTTGCCTGCCCTAATGAAATCCAAGCTGCATGGCTTGAGGGACAGCTGTCCCTCAGGTTGGAACAATAAAACCAGTGTGGGGGTGAGCAAAGCCACCCACTGTAACCTGACCTGGGTGGCCACTGGGCTATTTTTAACGGGGGACAAAGTTAAACCTGGTGATTGTTCTGGGGACTTTGGCATGCAGGGGGTGGGGCAGCATTATCTGGCCCCCTGGCCTGCTGGTGCTGCCTCAGGAGCCAAAATTAGTCCCCAACCCCACAAGGCCTTGTATGGGCACTGGGCGGAGTGCCCCCCCTCCCCAGCTCCATGGGCTCCTACAAGATAGGCAGGGGCGCCCTGGAGCCAGCTGTAAGCCCTTCCCTGCCCAGGAGTGGGGCCACATTCTGGGGAGGAAGGGGGGCGTTCCTCTGGGAATAGACATCTGTGCCAGGATGTCCTTGTCTCTGGGGTGGGGGAGGTTACACGCTCACGCGTGTGTGCATGCGCGCGCACACACACACACACACACACCTCCAGGACAAAATAGCTTCTGAAGCCTCTCCAAAACCCTAGCAAGCTGCAGGGACTTGGGGTGACCACTCTCCAGCCCTTAATCCCTCACCCTCACTACCACCCAAGCACTGAGCCAGGAGGCTGCCAGACACCATGGGGGCAGGGCCTCCATTCTATTTCTTCTTCCCTGGCTCTCTCAGGCCCTGTTCTTCCTGGCCTCAAACTTCAAAGCTCCCTTTTCAGCCCAGGATTCAGGTTCCACAGGCCCTCCTCACTGTCCCCTTCCTGCCCACCAAAGCATCTTTACCCATCGAAGGAGCTGGAGGAAGGTGGCAGATTGGGGGACCGTGAGAAACAGAATATGAGGGGTAGAAATGAGGGGTGGGGACAGGGAGAGAGCAACAGGGACTCAGAGGGAGCTCAGCAGAAACAAATAGGTAGAAAGAGACTGAGAAGGACAAAAAGACCTGAGGGGGCTGGGGATTTAGCTCAGTGGTTAGAGTGCTTGCCTTGCAAGCGCAACGCCCTGAGTTCGATTCCTAGCACCAAAAAAAAAAAAAAGACCTGAGAACAGAGACACAAATGGTAGAGATATGGGTGATAGACAGTGACACAGACTACAGGCACTCAAAAACAGAGGGAAGACTGGATGCTTAGTTGAGACCCGTCCTTCTATTCCCTGTGTCAGCCCCTCTCCATACCACAAACCCCCCTACCTCTTCTGCACTCTCAAATGCCAGCTCTAGTGTCCCCTTGAGGGGTCTGTGCTGATGGTATATGGAGCTTCTCTTGGGACCCCTTCACTTCTCTGGGGTGACCCTGCCCCTCCATTCTGAGCTGAGTGATCTTCCAATTTGCCCACCCATCCCAGTCCTTCCCAAGCACTTCCCTTACCGCAGCCTTGTAGATGTCATCCATGTTGGCGGCTCACAGGACAGGCTGCTGGGGTTGCCAGCTAGCCCTCAGGACGCAGCTTAAATAGCCCTGCCTCCTGCATTCCCAGCCCACCCACTGATGGTGTAGGAGCCTCCACCCCTTCCCTCACTTCCGGTGATCCTTGGCTGGACTGAGTCCCTGTATCCTCTGCCCAGGACAGGGTGCAAGGAGAGCTGTAAGGACCAGGTCTCTTGCTCTCTGTCTCCCACACCCCACTGAGGACTCTCAGCAAAAGTTTCTTGAATGAATGAAAATACGAGCCTCAGCCCAGAGAGGAGCTTCAAAGTAAAGGACCCAGGCCAGACCCCGGTACACACAACACCTCAACTTTCTAACCAGTCAATGAAATGGGTACTACTGCCCCACTTTCTGGATAAGGAAACTAAGGCTTTCCGGGGGGGATGTGATTTGCCCAAGATCTGGCTCACTTGGCAGCCCCTACCTCTCTCTGGAGTGGTGGTGGGGGGGTGTGTGCAAAGACTGGGAGCATAAAACCCTGCCAAGAGGAGCCCTGAATGCCAAGCTCAGAGTACAATTATACAAAACTGATGAGGGAGAACTCACTGACCCTCTTTAGGACAAGGTCTAGAGCTCTTCAGCCAGAGATGCCCCAGGAGCTACTTCCCAGCCCTTCCATCTCCCAAGGAAAAGTCATGCACACTTTGGGCTTGTGTCACCTGCACTCACATCTTTCAATAAACTTGCGTAGGCTCGAAGAGAGCCATTCGTATCAGATTCTCTCCTTCTCATCCTCCATGTAGTTTACTGCCGCTCAGGCTACTCCTGGGCCAGATCTGTTTCCCCACGCCAGCATTGTAGTTCCCGGGTCTGTGCCAATTTGCCTCTCGTGTGTTTGACCTTCGGCAGGTCATCCTAGGACACCTGCGCCCAATGGCCAGCAAATACCCTTCCTACACCCCCACTTCGTGCTGCTTCGCCCGGCCCCTTGATAAACACGCCCGCTCTCTGCCTTCTCTCTGCACCATTGCGCGCTGTTCGGGTGCTGGGCGTGACACAGGAGATCTTCCCGTGTTAAACACTGCCAGAGTCTCCTCCATCTAAGGAGTGAACTTTACAACCAGGCGCGCCACCACTACTGCCCCCCTTTTCCACAGAGGAAAACTGAGGCCAGGCGAAGCAGTGACTCGCTTCAAGTAGCTTGAGGAGTCCGGGACTTCTGTCCTTTCTTCCGAGAACAGACGAAATACACGGCTTCAAATTTCCTCCTGGCGGAGCCACGCAAATACAGAAAACTACGCAATCCCGCAAGTCCGCACGAGCTGCGCACGCGCGCCGCGGGCGGACCGGTCAAATCCACCCGAGGGGGCGGGGCGAGGGTGTGAGAAGGCGGAGGGGCCAAGATGGCGGCGCAGGCGGGCGGTTGCGGGGGCCGGGGGACGGTGGGACACTGACCCCGCCCCCCGCTGCTGCCAGTCTGCGTCGGTCGGCGGTAGCTGCGGAATCTGAACATGGCGGCGGCAGCGGCGCGCGGCTTCGGGCCAGAGCGGGAGGCCGAGGCGGCCAAGGAGGCGCGCGTCGTGGGCTCCGAGCTCGTAGACACGTATACGGTGTGCTGGGGGTGCGCGGTACCTGAAGCAGGGTGGCGGCCGGAACCCAGAGTCCGAGCTAGCGGGTCGGGAAGGGGTCTGGGTCCGGCAACCCGGAGTTAAGGGTAGAGGAGTCTGCGATTGCGAGGACCCCAGGCCGTGGGTGGGAGACTGGGGGAGAGTGTGGATGTCACAGGTCCGGGAAGAGTGTTCTGGGCGGGTCCGGCGGGGGTTTACTTGGAGGAATCTGGGGATAAAGGAGGCCTGGACACGGGGGATGTCTAGGTAAGGCGGAGTCCTAGATCCTCCAGGGATGCCAGGGGCGCGGGCCTGAGAACTTGACGGGGGGTCCGGGACTAAGGGACTGGGAAGAAGAGCTCTTGATGGATGGAACCGGAAAGGAATCAAAGTCCCGCACTTCGTGAAGAAGAGGAGACAGAATTCTGATCTGGAGACCCACGGTCACGGTCGAGATCTGCTGGGCCAAATGAGGGAGGGATCTAGAGGGAGTTCGTGTTTTTGATGGAGCAGCAAGCTGCCCCTATACACTCCTAGGCTGTGGAGGAGAGAAAAGACAGAAAAGGTCGGTATTTCCAGACCGATGGGGCTGAGGCTCTCTTGGGTCTGGGTGGGGTTGATTACCAGGCCTCCGAGTCTGGGGGTGCTGCCAAGTAAAAACTTGCTCAGGGGTGGGGGCTCATTGAACACCTCTTGTCATTTGTTCCCAGGAGGATGAGCAGTGGGTGGGAGCCTTGGCTCTGCTGTGCCCCACCCCTTTAGCCCGGTTCCAAACCCCCGTTCTAGAGGTCCATTCTGAAGCTTTTTTTCATTTTTCCTGGGAGCAGGGGGTGGGAGCTGAGTGGATGAAAGAGAGGCTGGGGGCGGATCCTGGAGCAACAGGCAGGCCCAGGAGAAATGGCTGCTCCTCTGGGATAGAGGCTTTAGCTGTGGACTATTTCCTCCTCCGCCTCCTCCTCCTCCTCCCCTGCTGCAGAGAGGGGCAACAAAGCAACACTTGGGGCTGCAATCAGCTGGAGGGTCATCTCCAAAAACCTCTTCCTGTTTGGGGCTCTGCTCCGCCTTTGAATGTAAGGAGGGAAGGTGGTGATCCAGGCTGTTCCTGCCATCATCTGACCCTGGGTGTGCAAGGTGGATATTATTGGCACACCTATCTTTTGCTAGGTGTCAGGCTCTGCACAAAGCATTTTACATGTGTTGCCTTCCTTGATCCTGAAGCCTTCCAGATTTTAAGATGGAGGAATTGAAGCTCACAGAGACCATGGGCTCTCAGTCACTTACATAAACCACAGCCAGGAAATGGCAGAGTAGGTTTTGAACCCAGGTCTTTCTTAACTATTAAATTATATTGCCTCCTGTTAGGGCTGATTGCCCACCACTGCCTCCACACCAGATTCTTGGTGCTTTGACTCCTGGTTCAGCAGCAGAAGGCACAACCGTCATCCACTTGAAAGGTCTGGAAATGGAGTTGCTTACAGGATATAGTCCTGGGAAGAGGTACAGCAGAGAAGCTGGTCTTTCCTGACCTGGCCCTGCTCTGTGCCTTAGAAGGGTGGCCTTGACTGTAGCTCAAGTTGGGTTTTAAATTTCCTTAGAAGCAGGAGGTAAAACCTAAGGAGGTGCCTTCTTGTGATAGTCACCTTTTCCATTTCACAGGCTTGTCCCATGTGCCTTGCAGACCTAGCGCTAGGGTTTTAGAGGAGGATGGGGGGGCCTGCTGCTTAGCAAGGGTCAGATACAGAGACTGATGGGTAAGGACACCTGACTTTGCCCATTGGGAAGGAGATCTGAATACCCTACAGCTATTGCGATGAGGGCAGGGGACTTCTGCTTGCTGACTGTCTCCCCTTTCCATAAAGAATGTCATTTTCTCCTTTTAGGTTTATATCATCCAGGTCACAGATGGCAGCCATGAGTGGACAGTCAAGCACCGTTACAGTGATTTCCATGACCTACATGAAAAGGTAGCCCTTAGGATCTGGGAGCCTGTGACTCAGGGGTTGGGGTCTTTGAGGCCAAGTTTTCATTGTGCCACACATTAGCTTTAAGGCAAAAGCAACTGCGTGTGTGTAGTTTACTGTAATGAGCTAGTTTATTAATGTAATTGAAAAAGGAACTGGTAGATCCTAGGAGTTTAACCCCAGTTTGAGGTTGTCTGCAAGGAGCATATTTGAATTTTGATTTTCATATTTGAATTTTGAATTTTAAATTTTGATTGACAGTCTTAGCTTATATATGAGACAGTGTCCCAGGGAGGGAACAGGTTTGCACTTGTTCTACCTAATACAGCTGTTCCAGAGCCTGTTTTTTAATATCTGTCTGTGATTCCATTTCTTCCTTTGCTTTGGAGAGAACTGCCTTTCTCTGGGTCACTGGCAGTGAGAGTGTTTTAGAGACACTATCACTGCCATGATTGGTTTTCATATTGCTTTCGAAGGATGGCAGTGTTTTATAGCCTAGAGTGTTGCTTTTCTGAAGGTCTCCAAAGCCTCCAGATGAAATTCCTCATCTGGTATTGCATTGATATTCCTAATCCGAATTGGATTTGAAGAAGCCTATGGCAGGTGCACTAGATGGGTCACTGATCCTCATACTGCTGTAGAAGTTGTAACAAGTGCCTGCCCTCAGTTTCTTCCCTTGGTCTGACCAAGCACAGAGCTTCTTGATCTGTAGTTGATATCGCTCATGTTTTCTTACAGCTTGTTGCAGAGAAAAAGATTGATAAAAATCTACTTCCACCCAAAAAGATAATCGGGAAAAACTCAAGGAGCTTGGTGGAAAAGAGAGAGAAAGACCTAGAAGTGTATCTTCAGACCCTTCTGGCTGCCTTCCCTGGTGTGGCCCCCAGAGTGCTGGCCAACTTCTTGCATTTTCAATTCTATGTAAGTTCTTCTTGGGGCTCTCACCTTTTTGTGCACACCCACAGCCGCCAGAGCTAGAAACAGCAAACCAGTGTAGACCTCAACTTTGAGGAGAGGTAAATTGGAGTTTGACCCTGAAACTAGAAGACGGACGAACATCACCCTAGTTAGAGTTGGGGTGTGAGCAGAAGCACATTCTTCGGGCAGATTTGCCTTAAATTAGACTAACTGGCCACAGAGAGGTTTCCCTCCACCACAAGACAGTTTGTTCAGCAAAAATGGCCTGTAAGTGTTTTAAGCTCCTTTTCTGTCCAAATGGATGAAGATGGATTTAGAGACAGCTGACACCTGGCCTACACTATCATTGAGTTGTTGGTTCACAATTCAAGACTAATTAAGGGATTGGTCTGAGGTAGCAGAATATTGCCATCTTAGGACATATCATTGGGGTCTGCACTGCCAGATATTGAGGCTGATGGTAGATACCTTCCTGTGATGAGAGAGTGTGTCATAGAGCAGCCCTCTCCTACCAGGAGCAGCTCTCCGCTACTTTCTCCCTTCTAGGTAGGAATAGTCATGAGCTACTGGTAACAGAATAAGTTGTCAGATCTCAAAAAGTATGCCAAGTGTCACACACCTGTAATCCCAGCTACTCATGAGGTTGAGGCAAGAAGATTGCAAATTCAAGGCCAGCATGGGCAACTTAGTGAAACCTTGTCTCAAACAAAACTTTCAAAAATGGCTAGTGATGGGGTTGGGAGGGGAGGACATTTTGTCAGTTTGAAACCAAAAGAGTTCCACTTCTGTTTTGGTTTATTCCAAAGAAGAATCAGGCAGCTGCAAGCAGGGTATGTGAACAAAGGTAATCACTCGAGGATTTCTAGCGAGATACTGAAGACAATCCTAAAGTCCAATGAGAAGAGGTTAAGAAAAATAAAGGTGTAGCTGTTATGCTGTTGGAAAAATGATGGCATAGCTATGCGTTTGTTTATATGGGAAAATAGTTAAAGGAAATTAGTAGGTCATGAAACAGTTCATAGACTAGGGTTTTTTTGGTTTTTTTTTTTGTGCTAGGGATCGAACTCGGGTCCTTGTGCTTGCACGGCAAGCACTTTAACCACTGAGCTAAATCCCCAGCCCCTCTAGGGTTATATTTTTATAAGAAAAAAATTTATATGAATATATTTGTCTAGGAAAATTTCAGAATGTTATACATCAAAATACTAGGAGCAGTTTTCACTAGGCAAAAGATTTTCAGCTAACTTACAGTTAATTATTTTCCCCTTCATGGGATGAAGATAGGAAAGAATCCCCACCCCTTTCAGTATTACCTTATAGGAGAGTATGTATAGGTCACAGTTATAAAGGCTGAGCCATATTTAAAATCCAGCTTTCTTGAAGTTATTACAGAGTAGGACAGCTGAACCTTCGTGGAGCACAAAATAAAGTCGAGATTCAGGATTTGGTGATAGTGCTAGATTTAGGTCACCAAGCTGGGAGGGGCCAATTGGAAAAATGGTGGCATTACAGCTAGGATATGTTTCTGCTTTGGATTTTATTTAGCTTATACTAGTAACATATGTGGTTAGCAACACTTTGCTGTTGCAAGCTTTTTTTTTTTTTTACGTTTTCTTATGTGAGAAAAAAATTCACATTCTTTATATGAGTCTTGCAGATAAACTGCTGAAAACCTTGTCCATTTAAGGATGAAACATGATGAGCAGCCCTTTGAAAGTATAATTCTTATTTATTTATTTTTGCAGCACTGAGGATTGAACCCTCCTTGTACTGAACTACATACCCAGACTTTTAAATTTTTTATTTTATTTTTGTAATTGTATTATAATTATATTGTTATAATTAGTTGTGGTTAATCTCATACTACACCAAATTTGTAGATTAAACTTTATCATGAGTCTGTATATATGGAAAAAAACATGTATAGTCTGGTGCCATCCACAGTTTCAGGCATCTACTAAAGACCTTGAAACATATCCCCTATCTGGGCTAGGGATTTAGCTCAGTGGTTAGAGCACTTGCCTATCAAGCGCAAGGCCCTGAGTTCGATCCCTGGCACCAAAAAAAAAAAAGAAAGAAAGAAACATATCCCCTATGGGTAAAGAGGGACATTTGGGTTGTTTCCACTTTGGGGTTATTCCTTTTTTTTTTTTTTTTTTTGGTGCTGGGAAAACATTTATGCACAGTAGTCCCTCTTTATTCACAGGGCATACATCTCAAGTCCCCCAGTGGGTACCTAACACTGAGGATAGTGCTGAGCTGTCTCTGCATTATGTATTTTTTATCCATACACAAGGTCATTGCCTTCTCTGTTTTAAGTATTTATACATTGTGGTGGTAACTTTTTAAGTTGGAGGTGCCATAACAGAACTAGCAGTACATTTTTCACAATTTGAGAGATAGAAGATTCATTTTTACTATAGATCCAGCAGCTTCAGCCTATGATTTTTTTTTCTTATAAAATGGAGAACTTTCATCTTTTCACTTAAGCGCTTTAAGACTTCTCGTTGGAAAAAAAAAAAAAGACTTCTCTTTGGCATATCTAAATTAATACCATCAATCCTCCTGCACTTTGAGACTATTCCTAAGTAAAATAAGGGTTACTTGAACACAGACACCGCAGTACTGTGATAACAAGGCAGGTACTATGTGACTTATGTGCAGTGTGGATACACTGAACCAGGACTGATTTATGTCCGAGGAGCAACAGAGCGGATTGGCATTAGATATCATTGTACTCAGAATGGCACACAATTTAAAACTTATGAGCTGTTTATTACTAGAATTTTAATTGCAGGCCGTTGTGGGTTTTTGTAGGTGGTTGAAACCCAGAAAATGAAACTGTGGACAAGGCGGGGAACGTAAACTTACGTTTTTGTCTCTGTTAGTCCATACGCAGAAGTGGAAGCTGGGTCATACAGTAACTCTGTTTTGATTTTTTGAGGAACTGCCAATTCGTTCTTCAAATTGCTGTACTTTTCCTACCAGCAGTGCATAGGTTCTGATTTGTGCACATCTTCATATCCTTGCTAACACTTGTTCTTATTCTTTTTTTTTTTTTTTTTTTTTTTTTTTTTTTTTTTTTTTTTTTTTTTTTTTTTTTTTTTTTTTTTTTTTTTTTTTTTTTTTTTTTTTTTTTTTTTTTTTTTTTAATCCTAGACACGCCATGGGTGTGAAGCAGTACAATATCTAGTTGTGGTTTTGGTTTGCATTTTCACGATGACTAATGATGTTGAGCCCCTTTTCATGTGCTTATTGGCTATTTGTCGTCTTTGGAGGAATGTATTCAACTCGTTTGTTCTTGTAAACATTAGGTTGTTTTTCTTATTTGTTGAGTTCTGAGAGTTCTTTATATAGTCAATGCTAGAGCCTTGCCAGAAATATGATATGCAAATAAAATAATCCCTCCCATTCACTCGTTTTCGTTTTTGAGATGGCATCTTGCTATGTTGCTCAAGCCAGCCTTAAACCCATAATCTTCCCACCTCATCCTCCCCAGTTGCTGGGATTCTAGGTGTGTGCCACCATGCCTGGCCTGATAGCTATCTTCTGTTCTGGAGGGTGATGGTTTGCTGGGGATTGAACTCAGGGCCTTGGGCTTGCTAGGCAGGTGCTCTACCACTTGAGCTAAATCCCCAGCCCCCATAGCTATTTTCTTTTAGGAGCTTTAGTTTTAGCTTTTGTATTTATTTATATTATTCTGTTTTGTGATACTAGAGATTGAATCCAGGGCCCTTGCACTGAGCAACATTCCCACCCTTTTTATTTTTTACTTTGAGACAGGGTCTCACTGAGTCACTAAGTCGCTCAGGCTGGGCTGGAACTTGTGATCCTCTTGCCTCAGCCTCCTAGAACACTGAGATTACAAGTGCCATCACACCTAGCTAGCTTTTGTATTTAGATCTTTGATCTATCTTGAGTTAATTTTTATAGATGGTTTGAGGTAGGGGTCCAGCCTGATTCTTCTTTTTTTTTAATTAAAATTTACCCAAAATTACACAAACTTACATACTGTTACACAGACTTATAGATCATAGTACATTATGCCTTTTGCATATAACAACAAGCAATGTAAACAACCACATAGATGCAGTATTAAGTCACAGCTACATAAAGTTGACTGTTTTACATAGCGTAGGTGTTACTGTTTTAAATTTGGGTTATTAGGTTCTTGTTTTTCGGATATCTTTATTCCTCTGAATTCTCATACCCCTCCCCCTTTGCCCGCTTCTTGTTCTCTTGGACCCTTTGCCTATTGGGTGAGATCTGTCTCCTTGTCTTTTTGTATCCATTATTTACCATTTTCTTTGCATTTTGCCTTACTCAAATGAGGAATACCATACGGTATTCAAACTTGCAAGTCTGATTTATTTCACTCAATATTGTTTTCCATGTCCACCCATTTTCTTATAAGTGACTCTAATATGTCCCTCTTTATAGCGAGTAATATTCAGTTATACATAGATACCACATTTTGTTTATCCCGTTATCTGTTGATGGGTATACAGTCTGCTCACAGAATTTAGCTATTATGAATTGTGCTGCTATAAACGTGGGTATACAAGTATCGCTGTAGTATGATGTCTTTAACTTTTTAGGCAAGATACCTAGTAGGGGAATGGCTGGGTCATATAGGATTTCTACTTGCAGGCTTTTGAGAAATCTCCATAATGATTTCCATAATGGTTGTACTAGTTTGCATTCCCACCAACAGTGTAGGAGAGGTCCTTTATCACCACAGCCACTCCAGCATTTGTTATTGTTTGATTTCCTAATGATTGCCATTCTTTCCAGGGTAAGGTGGCATCTTAGGGTTGTTTTAATTTGCATTTCTGTAATGGCCAAAGATGTTGAACATTTTTTCATATATTGGCCATTTGTATTTCTTCTACTGTGAAGTGTCTGTTCATTTCTTTAACCCATTTCTTGATTGGGTCATAAATTTTAAGTGGTTTAATTTTTTGAGTTTTTTGTATAGTCTGGATATTAGTCCTCTGTCTGAGGAGTAACTGGCAAAGATTTTTTCCCATTCTGTAGGTTTTTGTCTCCTGACTCTTTTGCTGTACAGAAGCTCTTTAGACTAGTATAATTACATTTGTTGATTCTTGTTGCTATTTCCTGTGCAGTTGAGGTTCTGTTTAGAAAGTCCTTTCCTACTCCTGTGTCTTCAAGTGTTTTACATATTTTGTCTTCCAAAAGGTTTAATGTTTCTGTCTTAATGTTTAGATCTTTCATCCACTTTGGTTTTAATTTAGTATATGGTGAGAGATATGGGTCCAGTTTCATTCTTCAACAAACAGATAATTGGTTTTCTGAACACCATTTATTGAATAGGCTATCTTTCCTCCAACATATGCTTTTGGACCCTTTGTCAGAGATCATATATTTGAGTATGTCTGTGGAAGTTTCTATGTCCTCCTCGATTCTGTTCCATTGGTCCATGTATCTGTTTTTGTTCTAGTACCATGCCATTCTTATTACTGTTTCTTTGTAGTACAGTTTTTTTGTTTGTTTTTTTTATTTTTTTCTTTCTGGTGCTGGGGATCGAACTCAGGGTGTTCAGCTTGCAAGGAAAGCACTCTGACCACTGAGCTAAATCCCCAGCCCCTGTAGTACAGTTTAAAGTCTGGTATTGGTATGCCACCTGCTTTGGTCTTATTGCCCAGTATTGCTCTTGCTATCCGGGGTTTCTTCTGGTTCCATATAAATTTTAAGATTGTTTTCTCCATATCTGTGAAGTATGCTGTTGGTATTTTGATTAGGACTGAATCGAATCTGTATAACAATTTTGGAAGTATGGCCATTTTAACAGTATTAGTTCTGCCTAACCAGGAGCAAGGAACAGCTTTCATTTTCTGATGTCCTCTTCAGTCTCTTTTTTCAGAGTGTCAGTTTTCTTTGTAGAAGTCTTTTTACTTGTTTAGTTAGGTTAATTCCTAAACATTTCATTTTTCTTGAAGCAAGTATAAATGGTACTGTTTTTGTAATTTTCTTCTCATCCTATTCATTGTTGGTATATACAAATGATAATGATTTTTGTGTATTGATCTTATGTCCTGCTGCTTTGCTGAAGTTGGTTATTAATTCTAGGAGCTTCTTGGTAGAGTTCTTTGGGTCTTCCATGTAGAGTATCATGTCATCAGCAAATAGAGATAATTGAGTTCTTCCTTTCGTATATGTATTCCTTTTATTTCTTCTTCTTGCCTATTTGCTGTAGCTAATGTTTCAAGTACTATGTTGAATAACAGGTGATAGTGGGTATCTTGTTCCTGATTTTCAGGGGAATGCTTTCAGTTTTTCCCCAGTTAGTATGACGCTGGCTATTGGTTTGTCATGGATAGCCTTTATCATATTCAGGTATGGTTCTTCTATGCCTATTTTCTTCAGAGTTTTTATCAGGAAGGTATGTTGGGTTTTGTCAAAAGCCTTTTCTGCTTCTGTTGATATAATCATGTGGTTTTTGACCTTGCTCCTGTTTATGTAGTGTATTACATTTCATAGTCTTTCATATGCTGAACCATCCTTGCATCTCGGAAGAAACCTACTTGATCATGGTGTATCAGCTTTTTGATAATATGTCGCATTCTGTTTGCTAATATCTTGTTGAGGATGTTTGTGTCTATGTTCATTAAGGAGATTGGCCTTTTTCAATTGGGTTTTTGTCTGGTTTTGGGATTAGGGTGGTACTGGCTTACATAAATGAGTTTGGGAACACTCCATCCCTTTCAGTTTCTTTGAACAACTTGAGGAGTATTGGTGATATAATCTCCCTAAAGGTTTTGTAGACTTCAGCTGTGAATCCATCAGGTCCTGGGCTTTTTTTAGTTGGTAGATTCTTTATTACTAGGTTGATTTCCTTGCTTGTGATTGGTTGTTAAGTGTATTTACATCTTCCTGGGTTAGTTTTGGTAGTTTGTTTGTGTCTAGAAATCTGTCAGTTTCTTCCATATTTACTAGTTTGTTGAATATAATTTTTCAAAGTAGTTATTATCTTCTGGATTTCAATGATGTCTGTTGTGATTTCACCTTTGTTGTTTCTATTTGCATATACATGGGTCTTTTCTCTCTTTCTCTTAGTTAAGTGTTGCTAATGGCTTGTCTGTTTCATTTGTTCTTTCAAAGAACAGCTCTTCACTTCATTTATTTGTTTTATAGTTTTTTTAGTTTCAATTTCATTAATTTCCGCTCACATCTTTTATGTTTTCCCTCCCTAGTTTCTGTTTGGGGCTGATTTGTTCTATCAAGTATCTCAAGATTTTTCATGAAGTTGTTTATTTGGGCTTATTTTGTTTTCCCAATATGTGTGTTTATTGCAGTAAATTTTCCTCTTAGAACTGCTTTCAAAGTGTCCTAGAGGTTTGTTGAGTCGTGTGGTCATTGTCATTATCTTCTAGAAATTTTTTAATTTCTTCTTTAATTTCTTCTGTGACCCATTGCCAGCCTGATCCTTCTGTGGTATGAATTTTAAGACAAGGAAAGAAAAGCACCACTTTTCTCCCCAGCCACCTCTGAGATGGGGAATTCAGAAGATAGAACAGTCTTGTGTTTGCTATCTCTCTGGATACCTGTACCCTGATCTTCTTGGGCCTGTGGTGATAGACCCCATCCCAGAACTACTAGAATAGAGGTTTTCATTTTCAGTGGAGTGAAATCCCATGAAGAATTCCAGCAAATCATTTTAGGACATGACGGTGTTCTTGGAGTCAAGCAGAACTGAATTTATCTTTTTCTGGGCCCCAGTCTCTTTTGTGATATACAGGGGAGGGGGGTGCCTTTTGGGCTTGCAGGAGACCTTGCAGTGAAGGTCTGGAACACTGATGGCACACCTATGGCACATGTGACACAGCGGGTTGTTTGTATCATTGAAAGCTCTAAAAGGTTTGCCATCATGGGTCTAGGATATAGAAGAGAGATGAGTTTAATTTCAAGGCTTTCCACATGCCTGCCAGCCATTACTGGGCTATCCTGGTAAGGGAAGACACATTGATCTCTTGAAAGAGAATTTTAATGTCATTTTCTTTGTTTTTATGTTTTGTTCTTACTTTTTGAAATAGGATCTCTTTGTGTAACTTAAACTGGCCTTGACCTTGCTTCGAAGCCCAGGATGGCCTCAGACTCAAGATCTTCCTGCTTTGACCTCCTGAGTGCTGGAGGTTGCTGAATGCCCAACTTCCTTTTCTCATTTTAGAGCCATTTGGCTAGAACAAAGATGCTTTTCAAAATCTGAGGCTATGATGGAATTGTTTCCATCTCGATGTTGGCATTAGCATCCAGTTTTTTTATTTTTTCTATTTTTTATTTTATTTTATTTTATTTTTTTGGTCCCGGGGATCAAATCATCCAGTTTATTTTTATAATTTATTTTAGTTGCAAAGTTCCGAGGCTGTAAATGATAACAGATTTCTTTTCAGCTTGCAGTCTTGGCACTCTAATCTTGAAGTTTAGGTTTGAATCCCTTAGTGGGGAATCTACTTAAAGCCAAATCACACATAATATGCCTGGCTTCAGCTAGCATGCTTTGCCACCAAAATAAAATAGAAATTAGACAAGGATCCCCAGCCCTTAGCATGTGTGTCCAGCCACACTTGGTGACAGCCTTAGGAATGTGTAAGTAATTTCTTAGTTAATGCCCCACTGACAAGCACCCTGCCCTAGCCACAAGCTAAGCAGAAGAGTCAGGGGCTGTCCAGGGGTTTTGATTGAGCCACATGCTCATGTGTTTGGGGATATACTTGGTTGTGCCGTTCTCTGCCCTGACCTGCTCGATCAGAAAATAAGACACAGAGCTAAAGCCCAAACCTCTTCCCTGCTCGGGGTGTAGCTCAGTGGTAGAGCACTTTCCTAGCATGCACAAGGCCCTGGATTCCATCCCCAGGGCTGCAAAAAAAAAAAAAAAAAAAAACCTTTACTCAAGGTTGCACCTCACCGTATAATGCCAGCAAACAGTAGTGTGGCTATTAGTAGGTCCTATAGGGCATTTAGAGGAGTGAGTGTTTTAAAATACTGTATAGAGCTAATGTTAACTTTTTTTTTTCAGTACTGGGATTTGAACCCAGGGTCTCACACATGCTAGGCAACCACTCAACCACTGAGCTGCATCCCTGCCCCTTTTTAAAATTTTATTTTGAGGGCATAGTGGCTCATGCTTGTATCCCAGCACTCGGGAGGCTGAGGCAGGAGGATCGCTGAGAGTTCAAGACCAGCCCAAACTACATAGCAAGACCCTGTCTCAAAAAAACCTAAATAAATAAAAATTTAAAATAAAATTTTATTTTGAGACAGGGTCTCACTAAGTTGCTCAAACAGGGGTTGACCTTGCAATCTTCCTGCCTCAGCCTCCTGAATATCTGGGAGGCATCTGCCAACCATCCCCAGGTTTTTTGATTTTTTATTTTTGTTTTTTTGAGATGGGGTCTCACTAAGTAGTTCAGACTGGCCTCAAACTCACTACGTAGCCCAGGCTGGCCTCAAACTCGCAGCAGTCCTCCTGCCTCAGCCTCCCAAGTGCTAGGATCACAGGCATGCACCACCACACCTGGCCAAGAATTTTTTAATGGGCTTTTGTTTATGGGCTCTGACTCAGACATTTGTGTCACCCTAAAGCACTTCAAGTCCTTACCCATGGATTAGGACATGTGGAAAGCTACCTGTTCCCACAGTTGATTTCCCTGGGAGTATCAGCAGCAGCTGAGGACCAAGGGCAACAGACCCTCTGTCCCCTTCTCGCCTAGAGAGAGATGGTTCTGCCCAGCTTTGCCCACAGCCCCACAGTTTAACCAGAGAAGGCCAATGGTCTAGGTTAGCAGGCTGAGGCATTTCTGTGTTCTGCTTCAGGCACCCTCCAAAGGTGAAGGTCAGCCTGGGAAATCAAGTAGCAAGTGTAGTAACAGTGTGCACTTCCTGTGCCCCAAAGAGTCGGGAGGAAAATTTGTACACAGTTTGCTTTTGAAATGCCTCAGAAGTGAAAGCTTACTCTTTGCTTGGCACAAGCTGTTAGCCCTCACTTTCTCATCTTTCTGCATCTTCTGAAAATTCTGGCCCTGTCCCCTTTGCAGGGCCAGCATTCAGGCAATTCTTTCTCCTTATTCTATCTGAGCTGACACTGGCTGCTGTGGAGCATGAAGACTGTTCATGAGGCCTCCGAGAGCCCTGTGCATGGCCAGTGCCTGCGAGGCTTGGGGGCTGCTGTGGGGGAATTGAGGTGGGCGCAGATGGGCTGCCCTGGGGCATCTGAGAGCCAGACAGTTTGACTTCAGGGAGAATTCATGACAGGGCTTAGTTCTCAGAACTGTTTACAGAGACAAACCTTTGATCATGCTCTTCCTAATCTTAAGGGTTTCACATTGCCAAGGAAAATGTAAATGAATTTAAGAGGTTAGAAGATACTGCTGTTAAACTTTAGAATGAACCCATAAGCTCTTCCTTTCTTCTACCTAGAACCCTCTTCTTCTGCTCACCCTTTTACATTTGAGCCTGTACCCTGCCAGAAAAGGGCAAAAGGAAATTAGGAGAATATTTTTATAATCTTAGGATGGGGGAAGAGCCCCTGAAAGTCACAAAGGAAAAGAATTACAGGTTAAACAATGTTAAAATTTAAAAACTTCAGTATGTAGAGAAAATTACCTTGAACAAAAGTAAAAAGGCTGAAGGGGAATGTTTACAGCACATAAACAACCATTAAAGTAGCCATGATGTATAAAAGATAATAAGAAAGAGAAAAATAGCCAAAGAAAAAAACAGATAAAAGGACACCCTGTCTCCTGTTGCCTTTTGAGTCCCATAAACACATGAATTGCCTATCCTAGTGACAACTGTGTTCCAGTGAGTTATGGGGGTGATTGTGCAGCCTCCATCTGGACCTGTTTACGAAAAGGCCTGTTGGGTGCCATCTGTCGATTAGTTAAAATCTTACCTGTGGGATGTGGGGGATCTGGGGCTATAGGCTTTGTGGAGCCCTGCTAACTCCACAATTACCCACTGCAGTTCTGAGGCAGTTGGTGGTATACAGAGAAGGCCGAGTGCTTAGTTGTGTGTGACCCTGCTGCTTTCTAGATGTATAAAATTGGAAGATCATGGCACCTCCCCACCTGTGTTTACTTGTCTGTGTGACAGGGCTCAACATAGTAGGGTGTAGGGAGGAATCAGTGAACCAGCACCTACAAGTGCTCAGGTGTTGCCCAGCGTGAGTTAGAGCCCAGCATGTTAGCTGTCATGTGACTGAAGGCTTGTCCTTGTCATGCTCCCTTCATCACATCACTAGAAAAGGAAATCCTCCTACCTCTTTCTAGGGATTCTGGGGCTGAGTGGTACTATCGTAAAATGGTCATTTCCAGAGAGTTGGCTCTAGGAGATCCTTCATCCCAGAAAGGTAACAGGGGCCTCTTTTCGAAAAGAAATAGAATTTCTTCTGACCTTAACCCTAATGCTAACCCTAACCCTCACCAAGGAGCAGCAGAGCCGCTCTGCTGCCCTCCTGGGCCATGTGCACTCAGCCAGTGCATGAGTTTACACCCTCCTTTAGTTTGTTTGCTATCTAGAAGCAAGTGTGTCCAGCCTGTGTCCAAGCATGCATCCTGGACAGCTGATAATATAGCCCTGCAAAATTGTAAATTTAAGGGAGCTGGGTGTGGTGGCACAGTCCTGTAATCCCAGCTCTCGGGAGGCCAAGCCAGGAAGATTACTAGATCACTGTGAGTTTGAGGCCAGCCTGGACTACATAGGGAAACTGTGTCTCAAAAAAACAACAAAAACAAAATAAAATTGTAAACTTAACATTGTTGTGATTTTTAGCAATATTTTTCATTATTCGATTGCATGGTGTTCAAGAGTGGACTGCGTGGGTGACAGCAGAGAGCTGAGCAGGGGAGGGCGCAGCACTAACTCCATCCACACCCACCATATATACAAGTCAGTTGATTCCAAACCCGTGTGTATCAGATGTTCCGTGTCCTTAAGCAACTTGGCAAAAAAAAACCACAAGCGATTACCAGTAATAATACTTCGACCTACCTGTGCATACATGTGCTGCAAAGACAGGTCTTTGTTATTAAGCAGACATGTAAGTTTTCTTATTTATTTATTAAACTTGGGCTTGTTCATAAAATAATTTAATTTTAAAATAGTTTTTTAGCAGGTATGCTATAGGAAGTACAAAAATGCATCGAATAGTTCTGTTATAATTACATATCCAACATCACTAGTGGCCAGAAATGTTGCTGGGCATAGTGGCGCTTGTGGGAGGCTGAGGCAGGAGGATTGCCATGAGTTCAAGGGAAGCCTGAACTACAAAGCAAGATTCTCAAAAAAAAAAAAAAAGCTCTAATAAAAATATTTAAAATGTTGTGTTATTTATGTACATCAACTAGATTGAATATTTTATATGTGACCAAAGACAACCCCTCCTCACTCAGTGCGTCCCAGGCAAGACACAAAGTTGGACACCCGTGAAGTAGACAGTTGGCCCTACAATAACACAGGGGTAGGTAGTAGGGAATGTGCATGTCCCAGTGACTGGGGGCAGGTGAACTTTCTAACCATTGTTTTGTTTTCTTTGTAGGAGATAAATGGCATCACTGCAGCGCTGGCTGAAGAGCTCTATGAAAAAGGTACGTCGTCATTGGTCCTTGAAATGCTGGGCGCTGCTTGCCTAGTTCTACTGGAGAGAGTCAGAGAGCTGAATCTGTGAAGTCCTAGCCAGGGCCAGCCTCCTTAAGAGTGCTCAAATCCAAGCCTGCCCACCCACATGCCCTGCAGACGAGTCATCCTCCACCGTAGGACTCTTGAATCCCTGTGTTGAGAGCTTATCCTGGTCTCAGAATCTAACCTAAAGCCCTGTGGTGGATTGCTGGGAGGTTAGTGGTATGCTTCCCTCTTGAACTTGGTTTGTTCTTACCTGAAAGGATTCAGATGGCAAATAGAAGCCAACCTGAGGTCACAGCCCTCCCAGAGAACATAGTAACAGTGGGTAACATGGGAAGAGAGGGCCTTACCATCCAGCCCTGGGTTTACCATCCTGTTGTCTTCTACCAGGAGCCATAGGGAGAGGTGAAGACAATAGTGGTCAGAGGTCCAGTAACCTTGAGGCTGCATAGCTGGAAGAAGCAGAGTGAGGCCCAGATGCCAGTCAGTCTGGCTCAGAAGCCATCTTGCTCTTAGGTGCTGCACTGTTCTAACATTTTTTTTTTCCTGGTGCTGGGGATCGAACTCAGGGTCTTGTGCTTGCAAGGCAAGCACTCTAACCGCTGAGCTAAATCCCCAGCCCCTGACATCTTTTTTTTTGAGAGGGGATGTTGCTGAGGATCGAACTCAGAACCAAGCGCCCTGCCACTGAGCTAAATCCCCAGCCCCTGTTCCAGCATTTTAAGCCTGCACCTAACCTCAACATCGTCATTTTTGGAGGTTGCAGCATAGATCTATTGTCCAGAATGCTGCCTCACATCAGCCTTGTCCTGGCTCAGTCCCTTAGATCTTGACTCAACCTCAGGGTAGGTCCCCAGTTGCACAGTCCCCATAGCCTTTTCTTTCTCTGCTGTTACATGTCCAGCTTTGTTCTGTGTTCAATGTGAGCTCAGGAGGGCAGTTGCACCTGTATGCTTAGGGTCATGGCTTCTTTTCAATGCAGTGGGTGCACCTATTAATAGGTGCTTGCTCTCTGCCTGTTGACTATTGGCCTGGTGGGCAAATGCCCTGGCTGTCTGATGAGCTGGGGCTAGGGCTGAATCCTCATCCCTCAGCACATGGCTGTTGCAGGAGAACAACTCCTGGGGGCCGGTGAGGTCTTTGCCATTGGGCCTCTGCAGCTCTATGCAGTCACGGAGCAGCTGCAGCAGGGGAAGCCCACATGCGCCAGCGGGGACGCCAAGACTGACCTTGGGCACATCCTGGACTTCACCTGTCGCCTTAAGTACCTAAAGGTAAAGCCGTAGCAGCTCAGTTGTGGAGAGCCACTCTGTTGGCCATGGGTCTGACAGCTCACTGGTTGGCAGTGTATACAAAGGAGACCCTGTATACAAAGGAGAAGAAGGGAGGGGAGGGTGATCTTGACAGAAGGAAGGTCACTTTATTTTTGGATGTGCTTCTGGCTGTGAGCACCAGGGGGCATTGTGACCCAGTGGCTCATTATAGTTTTTGTTGTTTTGTTTGGGTTTTTTTGGGTAGTGTTGGGAATTGAACTCCAGGGCCTTTGCACTGAGTTTCGTCCCTAGCCCTTTTTTTTCTTTTTGAGACAGGGTCTAGCTAAATTGCTCAAGCAGTATTCAAACTTGAAATCCTCCTGCCTCAGTTTCCCAAAGTACTGGAATTGCAGGCACATGCCATCATGCCTGGCATGTTTTGTTACTTCAGCCTTGGCCTGTTTTATCGAAGGTAGAAGTAGTCAAAGCTTTAGATGTGGTAGCTGCTGTCACACTAGCCCAAGAATGTGATGGGGAGTAATGGTAGCAGCAGCCCTAACTTAAGCCATATCTTTGGCTTCAGGTTTCTGGCACAGAAGGACCTTTTGGGACCAGTAACATTCAAGAGCAGCTCCTACCATTTGATCTGTCAGTATTCAAGTCCCTTCATCAGGTGGAGGTAAGTCCTAGGGCAGCTGGACTGGTAGGCTTCATTTTGCTCCCAGCCATCTGGCTAGGGAACAATGTTAATGTCAGGTGTCCAGATTTAATCGTAAAGCTCTGTTGCTTTTGTATTTGGCAGTATGTGGCAGATTCTGTCCAGGAAAGTCAGGGGCCTTTAAAGGTAGACAAAGTGGGGAGGTCCTCGTCTGTCTTTGGCTGGTCATTTCTCATCCCGGGCATGGGTGGCAGGGGGCATTTAGAGGGTCAAAGCACCAGTTCCCACCTCATGGGCCTGTTGGGATCATGGGATAAGTACTGTTCAAGCAGTTTTAAGTACCACAAAATCATCGTGAGAGTCAGACAGAGCCAATTCTAAGTCTGTTTTCCAAGGCAAGAGTTCCTTGCCCTCTGGAGCACCCACACTTAGCAAGAAATGTTTTATATTACTTACTAATGCGCTCCTTGGTTCTCAAAACTAATTTTGTCACCATTTTTTTTTTTTTTTTTGGTGCTGGGGCTCGAACTCGGGTCCTTGTGGTTGCAAGGCAAGCACTTTAACCGCTGAGCTAAATCCCCAGCCCCACCATTTTTAAAAAGAAAGTGAAATCAGTAATGTAATAGTAAAAGCTGTTTTGCATTGATTGTGTGGGTTGCTGGGGTTTAAACCCTGGGCCTTTACATTGAGCTATGTCCCCTGTCCCCCTTTTAAAATTTTTTTATTTAGGGATTGGAGATAGAGGATTGCCTAGCAAGCATAAGGCCCTGATTTTGAGATTTTGATTCCTAGCACCCTGCCACCAAAAATTTTTTTTTTTTTTTTTTTTTGAGATAGGGTCTTGCTAAGTCTCTGTTACCCAGGCTAGGCTTGAACTCATGATTCTCTTGCCTCAGCCTCCCAGAATGCTGGGATCACAGGCATCATTACCACACCTGGGTAAGCGTGTACTTCCTGAGCTTTTGTGTTCGGCTCTGTGCTTTGTGTGTGATATGTACTCCCTGATGAAAATTTCCCTCTAAAGCAGGCACTTTCTTTCTTTTTTGGGGGAGTGGGGGGCTGCCCAGCAGGCACTTTCATTCCCTATTTATAACTCTGGAAATTGAGGTTTAGGAAGACAGAGGAATTTGGCCAGAATAACAGGGAGAAAAAGCTGGGATTTGAATATGCCTGAGTTTGACTCCAAAGCCTCTACTGCCCATTGGCTATCTCTGACTATAGCATTCTGGGCTTGCCTCTTGAGGGCCACTCTGCTTGATGGAAACGTGCTGTGTGCCTTGAGTACTGCAGGCTGAGTAAGGACTAGGAAATGAGAGAAAGGCCAGCTTACCCCACTCAACAGCTGGGGCTCTGTCCATCTGATCATAAGAACTCAGGGCAGTGTGCTTTGCCCGAACCCCTCCCTTCCTTGCTACAGGACAGTCAAGGGCAGAGGAGCAGAGCTGGGTGAGCAGCAGGGCCACCATACTCACTGCATTGTGGAAGTCCCTTATTTCCTAGCACTGGTTTCCATGACATACCCCTTCTGCCTACCTACCACAAGCCCCAGATGGCCGTTACAGAGAAAATGGAATTTATGGTTCACTGTTAGTCTGAGAATCCAAATGATTTTTCATATGGGGTACTTCAGAGGATGTTTAGTCAGCCCCTAAATTAGTCAGCCCTAAATAGCTTTGGGAAAAGAGAGGCTAAGATTGTGAGTCACCTTTTGTTGCTAAGCTTTAGGCTTGCCCATTCATTGTTGGGCTGCTTTTGTGTTTATGTGATATGCCCACTCCCTGAGATTTCTGATAGGCCATGATGCCATTTTGGCAACATAGCTGTTCTTTGTTCCAGATAAGTCACTGTGATGCTAAGCACATTCGAGGACTGGTTGCTTCAAAGCCGACCTTAGCTACCCTGAGCGTCCGCTTCTCAGCAACCTCAATGAAGGTAAGCTTTACCTGTTTCCTGCCTAGGGCCCTCTCTGGGGCAGAGTTCTGACTGTAGTGTTAACACTGTCCTGTCTGTCAGTACCCAGAGGCCCAACCTTCTCCTGGGTAGTCACACACTCATATGGGGACCTCACCCTACCTACCCACCGACTGACTTGAAAGCCGTAGGGGGACCTTAGCTTGCATCTTCATCAAAAATCAGTGGTGTATACTTGTACACCCATGTTTATACCAGCACAATTTGTAATAGCTAAACCTTGGAAACAGCCTTTATGCCAATCATCGGATGAATGGATAAAAGAAAATTTGGCGTTTATCTACAAAGGAGTAGTATTCTGCCGTAAAGAAGACTAAACTTGAGCCATTTTTGGTAGATGGATGCATCTTGAGACTATACGGTTAAGTGAAATAAATCAGACATACAAGTTTAAATATTGCATGGTTTCTCTTACATGAGAAGCCCAAAGTCTAACTAGCGAGCAAAATAAAAGATAAGAAGTAGAAAGATATTTTTCAAATAGGAAAGGGAACAAGAGATGGAGAGAAGGCAGAAAGCAAGAGTAAAGGGATTTATAAAGAGATAAGTGAAGAAAAAAATGGAAATAGAACTTTTGCAAATGAGAAGGGGAACAAGAGTTGGAGGAAGCAGGGAGGGAAAGGAGACAAAAAAAAAATTAAGATGTCTTATGTACAAACTCCCTACAGTAAATGTAATCATTATGTACTCCAATCATGTACTAATGAAAAAAGTATTTTAAAAATTGATGTTGTTATCAAGACTTTTTAAAGAACTGGGTTTTTTTTCCCCCAGAAAGGAAAATGGTCGCTTTTGAATGAGCAAATAGTGGTGCTGTGGCTGGGACAAGGATATTTAGTAGCCTCTTAACTGTTCTCTAAGCCTCACAAGCCAGGGGCTAAGCAGAGGTTGCAGAGGTGTTGGCCTATTGTTTATACAGGAGCAATAGAAATGTTCCAATTGAGAACATAGGACATTTCTTTTACCTTTTTATGGATTGCATTTTAGTAATATTAAAATTTTCCCTGAGTATACAAAAAGCATCTAATGGCTAATTTTATGACTTAGGACATGTGATTAGAATTGGATTTAGTAAAAACTTTCTTTGAGGTTGCTATCTGAAAGAAGGAAGCTATAGAGGGACCGGCGGTGTTGGGTCACCTTGTCCCTGTCTGAGGCACTCATTGCTCCCTGGAGAGGGTACCCTGGAGTGATCCATAGCAGGAGGAGAGGTCCCGGAGGGGGTTGGGGGGCATCAGAAGTCAAACCAAGGAGGCCTGACTCCCTCCCTTTTGGGGTTCTCAGTGCTCCATGCTGCTGTGCTTGTCTTAGCACTGATTTTATCCCTGCAAAGTAATGATTTAAAAAGCTTGCTATCCAGGTGGAGACCACTCTGAAATCACAGTTGCCTGGCAACACTGTGAATTCAGACCATCAACCTCTGAGAGTTAAGCCAGAAAGAACATCACCATGTAGCAGAGGCCCTTAGGGGCTTGAATAGCATTTCCTTTTGAAGTAGGGCCAGAACATATTACAAGTGACTATAATGTTGCTAAGCCTTTCAGTTATTTCACAATTGTTTAGAGACACATGCACAGAAGCCCATTTTAATGCAAGCTCACTTCCACATGCTAAATATGCTCCAGCCCTTCCTTAAATTTTGCAACGATAGTGTTCCACTTAGTGTTGCGTGAGGGCCCTGAGCGTGGTGCCTAACAGATGTTCTTATGCAGGAAGTCCTAGTTCCTGAAGCCTCAGAATTTGATGAGTGGGAGCCAGAAGGCACAGCCCTTGAAGGCCCTGTGACCGCCATCATCCCCACATGGCAAGCGTTGACCACTCTCGACCTGAGCCACAACAGCATCTCTGAAATCGACGAATCTGTGGTATGCTCACAACAGCCAGTGTCGGCCTCAATGTTGGAGATTTAATTTGACTCTCCTTTTTCTGGAAAAACCACATAGAACCTCTCGTCTTCTGTATGTTGCCTGCAATTTTTAAGCTAAATTTCAAAATGAGAATATTTAAGATTGGTGAGGAAATACTTAGAACCAAGTGAAGCATACTGATTGCATGTACATTGGATATATAGTAAGTCCCCAATTTAACAAACATTTGAGTTGCAAACTTTCACAGGTGTACTCTATAAGATTCACTTTGTCAGCTTACAAATAAATCTGAATTCATAAATCAGGGACCTACTATGATAAATCATGATAAATGACACATTCACTCCCCAGGAGTTGAATAGAAAACTCACTTCTGAGGTCAAAGATATGACCATATAAGAGTGATATCCAGATGGCCTTAGAAAAATGAGAGTGTGATTGTGTCTTTGCTTGTCAGTAGGGATAGGCAGGGGTGAAGTAGGGCAAGCTCCAGTCTCTCTCTGGAGTGTTACCATTTGTCATTTTTGTAAGCCACATGTTCTATAAAAACAGTGGGTACACCAGGCATGGTGGCACACACCTGTAATCCCAGCACTTGGAAAGCTGAGGCAGGAAGATCATCTCAAGTTTGAGATCTGCCTGGGCTACATAGTGAATTCAAAGCCAGCCTGAACTACATAGCAAAACCCTGTCTCAAAAAAAACAAAACCCAAAACCAGTGGGTAATGCTCAGCCCTGGAGTCCCTGGAGTACCTGTTTTCCTTCAGGTATGCTACCGGGTGGGAAACAGGAGGAATCTCTTCAGTGGCCCTACTGGGACAGCTAGCCTCAATGGTTAAGGTACCCCGCCATCGCATGCAGGGTCAATGTGGGATACATCCTCTTATAGAATAACATTGGATGTTCTTTTCTTTCACAAGAAACTGATCCCAAAGATTGAGTTCCTGGACCTGAGTCACAATGGAGTGCCAGTTGTGGATAACCTGCAGGTAATGTCTGGACCAGCCCCAGGTTCTCTCAAGGCCCCATTCTCCTGGGATGTCAGCAGACAGATGCAGCATAGGAATCCGGCCATACCCGTGGGTCCATAAGGGCAGGGGCTATACCTTCTCACCCAGGCTCCAGTGGTACACTTATTGGTGCTGTCCTTCAGAATGATGAGTACATACAAAGAAAGTGTGATAAAGTTGAGCAGGCTTGTTTTCAATGCTCAACCCTAACCTCTCTGTAGGAGCTGCTGCTAGGCTCTGGTACAGCAGGGGAGGGGGCAGCTCCCATTCCCAGTAATTATTAGAGACCACCGGAGCAGCCTTGCACAGCAGGTGGGTAGGCAGGCATCAGCCCCCTCTCTGGAGGCTTGCCTTGAGCTGATGCCCTGTTCTCAATGCCGCTGCAGCACCTGTACAACCTCGTGCACCTCGACCTCTCCTACAATAAGCTTTCCTCCTTGGAAGGCGTTCACACTAAACTGGGCAATATCAAGACCTTGAACCTGGCAGGCAATCTTCTGGAGAATCTGAGTGGCCTGCACAAGCTCTACTCCCTGGTCAACCTGGACCTGAGCGACAACAGAATTGAACAGGTAAGCTGTATCTCAGAGGGACCTCAGGGCTCGGGGCTTGCTGGGCCTCAGGTTTATTGCTGTAAAGAAGACCGTTAAGGTTCCTTTCATTTAAAAGAGGCCATCCAGCATGTTGTCCCGTTGCCGAGATAATAAGAGAAGGCACCAAAGGGAATGGCCCTCATGCCTTGCAGATGGAAGAAGTCCGAAGCATAGGCAGCTTGCCATGTCTGGAGCACGTGTCCCTGCTGAACAACCCTCTGAGCATCATCCCTGACTACCGGACCAAGGTGCTCGCACAGTTTGGAGAGCGGGCCTCCGAGGTGGGTCCCCACATACAGGGCAGCCCAGAGGTCAGATGAATGGAGTCACGGTCCGCATGGGCAGACAGAGCTAGGGGGTCCACTGTCCTTGCCTGCTTCCGAAGGGGATCTACAGGCATTTTGGTTGTAGGAAGTTGACTGACCCCTAGGAAAAGGCTCCCAGTACCTCTTGCCCCTCTATGAGGGGCTGTCAGCAACATGTGTCCCAGCAGGCTTCATGCTGCTTCTGCTAGAGCTTCAGGCCAGGAGGGCACCCTAGGAACAAAGAGGCACAACTTGGTGTGAATGAACCATCTTCAACTTTTTGTTGTTGCGGTACTGAGAATTAAACCCAGGGCCTCCACACTGACCAACATCCCCAGCCTTGTCTGTTTGTCTATCTGTCTGTCTATTTATGGGTGCTGGGGATTGAACTCAGGACCTTGCACTTGCTAGGCAAGCACTCTACCACTGAGCTAATTCCCCAGCCACCCTTTTTATTTATTACTTTGAGACATGGTCTTGCTAAGTGTGCTAAGTTACCCAGGCTGGCCTGGAAATTGAGGTCTTCTGCCTCAGCCTCCCAGAATGCTGGGATTATAGGCGTGTGTTACCCTACCTGGTTTGTCTTCAGCTTTTAAAAAATAACATTGTTTATAGGAGGCAAGGGGCAGAAGTAAATACTTAAAATAGTCCTGTTTCCTGGGCAGTGTCTGGCCATACTACTTGGTTACAAGCCCAAAGTGTTTGCCCAGCTTTGCCAGTGTGTCCCAGCCACTGTCTGTTGCCTGCTGCCTGTGACCATCTGTCTGCCACCATGCTAATCAAACAGGTCCTTCACTAGCTTCACTCCTCTCCATCAGCCTCAAGTGGCCCCTGCCCCATTCTGTCACTGATCCTTGGAGGCTCTGTTCTACCCCATCCAAGGCCAGAAGATGCTTGAGGCTATCTGCATCCCAACTCTGCCCCTTTCCTGCCTGAAGTGCCACTTTCTTTACACTGACATTGAGATAGTCTTCACATGATGCCAGTTCCTCCCTTTCCAGACTCCAAGCTAGAAGGGCTCCTGGCACATAGTGTCAGTTCCTGTACAGGACCATGGGACCTTCTCTCATTCAGCCACACTGCCCGTCCCCTGAGTACCTGCCTGCCCACAGCTCCCCTGCATTCCCAGACTGCAGTCCCCACCTTTTCTGTCCACTCTCCATGCCTCTGCCCGTCTGACTCCCCTGTCCTGAAGGCCCTCCACTTGCTCTCTGGCTTGTACGTGAGAGCTTAGTGCCAGTCCTCCCTTCCCCCAGTCCCAGCCTCTAGGAGGCTGCTTCCTCCCCTTGGAGAGTGATCCTAAAGGTAGATAGATGGGGCAGCTGGAACCTCTTTGGGCCCCTCCACCACATTCCCCATTACTTCTGTAAGTGCTGGGCCTCCCTTGGCCTCTGGTGTCTTCCCCAGAGCTTGACCCATGGCAGGTGCTCATGTCTACTCCTCAGCAGGTCCCCGCCATCTTCTTCCTGCATGCTTGGCAGTCCCCATGCTAAGATCTACTTTCTGGACTCTGTGTAGGTCTGTCTGGATAACACAATGACCACAGAGAAGGAGCTGGACACTGTAGAAGTGCTGAAGGCAATCCAGAAAGCCAAGGATGTCAAGTCCAAACTGAGCAACCCCGAGAAGAAGGTGGGCCTTCATGTGGGAGATGGAGGGGTGGCAGGAAAAGCCAGCCAAGGAGGGATGGTTCATGGGGAAACTGGGCCATCGATGGTTCGCGGGGAAACAGGGCTGGCTGTACTTCATCCTGGCCAAGGGACCTCTGGCAGGCTATACCCTCACATGTGAGATGGACTAGTGACAGTACCATTCAGGGTCTCTGTGGGGCTGTCTTTGCCCTCACCTGTGTCTGACAGCCATTGAGCACCTCCCTCCTTGTCCCCTGGCCTTGTCAGTTCTGTTCTTCCTGTACTTCCTCTTCTTCCCTGGGCTGACTCAAGCACTTCTCCTCAGGTTGGTGAGGATTCCCGGCTTTCAGCTGCCCCCTGCATCAGGCCCAGTGACTCCCCTCCCTCTACGACTCCCATCTCTGCCTCCCTGCCCCAGCCCGTCCTCTCCAACCAAGGTAATCGCGTATGGATCTTGCTCCTAATAGAGGTGCACAGCCCTGCCTGGACCCCCTGGCTGGGCTGAGGTTGGGGGACAGATGCTGGCACCTGCTTCCTACAGGGTCAGGCACAGGAGGGTGGTGCCATCTGCAGGCTGGCTCGTTGGCTGGCTCATTGCAGGAGATGCCCGGCCTGCTTTCAGCTCCGTTAATTTGCTTAGTGAGGACCCCCAATGATCTTACATCCATATCCAGTTCCTCTAACATGTCTCGGGGTGTCTGATGGGTCCTGAGGCTGCCCTTTGAACAGATTTGGGGCTGTTGGTTCATGAAGACCAGTATCCAGAGGCAGGTTGTTTTCTTTAATAGGATTACTTTAGAGTCTGGAGCCCTGATCCCTGTGTGGGAAGCTTGCTTTTTATCATTGCCTTATCTGTGGCTCTTGTGTGGCCTAGTCTCAAACCACAGCATTTGTGGAACCAAGATAGGCTGTCTGTGTCCCTGTGGACCCGTGGAAGACCAATCCCTTTCACCTGCCCACTGTCTTAGAGTTTTCAAAGGGCTTTCACCTCTGAACCCAGGCATCCTCGGAGATGAGTGAGTGAAGCGGGTCCTATGAGCATGTCTGCTGGCCCGGCCCTGACAGAAGAAGGGCAGGTGTGCCATCCCGAGTGGAGCTGAGGCTCGGGACACACAGGAAGAACGCCGCCCGCCCAGGCTCCTGGAGATGCAGAACTTGGTGTGAGGTCTCGGGAAACCAGTTTGACCCTATGTTTCAAGAGCCAGAACAATTCCCATCCCTTGACCTGGTGGCCCCACTGGCAGAAAGCTTCTCTTAGAGAGGAATGAGATAACTGGGCAGGAGAAGGTAAAGTCTTCCCTGCTGACAACACACAGGCGCTGTGACGTGCACACCAGGCAGGGGCAGGAGAGGCATCGTGGCTCAGGACCCTCTGCGCCAGTGCCAGCAGGGAGATAAGACTGGGTAGCAAGAAGGGTGACGTGCTCATTTATGTTAAGGGAAAAGCCCGAAGCAGAGCAACACACTGAGGTCATGACAGTGGCACACAGAAGACAGTTCAGGAGAACAGAACTGTGGGGCTAGGTCCCAGAGCATTTGCCCATTTGCATTTGTCAGAATCTTGACTGAAGAGTTTTTGGTGTTTTTTTGTTTTGTTTTTTGTTTTTAACATGAAAGGGGTGGCGGGTTTGAATTCCTATGAGGAAACCCCTGACACTGCCGCCTGCATTGAGGCCAAATTCCCCTTAAGGCTCCCACAGCCCTGGCCACACTGAGCAGGGATCACATACGGGTAGGCTCCTGAGGGCAGCGAGGTATGTCTGGCCCCAGGGCCAAGGGCACAGCCTGTTGCCATGAGCGTTTGTTGACACAGTGAATGGGTGAGTGCATGCACAGCAAGTGAAGAAGAAGCTGGTGAGAGCAGACCTAGGACAGGCAGGGGGAATAGGGTATCTCCCAAGGCTGCAGCTGCAGCCCCCTCAGCCCCACCCTGTGGCGGTAAAGCCTCTGCAGTAGCCGGGGCCTTGCTCGTCTCTCCCTTTCTCTCTGCCTGCTCACCTGGGGCACTCTGTGGAGTGGCTTTGTAGTCTGTCCCCCGCTTCCTGGTCACTGGACATTGAGACACTATCCCAGAATTACACCTTTATAAATAAAACTGCAGTGGATGTCTTTGTGTGCACATCTCTTTCCTTTGGGTAAAAAATGACAAAGGTCAAATCTCCTTTCTGAGGACTCTCCTGGTATCCCTGTCTCATCAGCCAAGTGGCCTTTTTTGACCACTTGTTTGTGCAGGCCACAGTCCAGGAAGGAAGTGGACAGACTGTCCTTCTCCACATTTCCTTGTGTCCAAACTGGCCTGGGTGGGGGCGGGTAGTGGCAAAAAAATGCTGGCTTTTTTTCCTCACAAATGCGGAGGCATCCACGTATGTGTGTATTCCACTGTGTGATCCTGGAGCTGGTCTGGATGAGCAGGGATTTCTGTGTGAGTGCAGCTTTGCTAACTGCTGCCTGTTGCTCCAGCCTGACTTTTAGAGGGGAGCATACTTGTGAATAAATTGGACTCTTAGGTGCCTGCCTGAAGAGGGTCCTTTCCAGAAAACACAGGAGCTGTTAGCCAGCTGTTGGAGCCCCAGAGGATTGTGACTACTAAGGACCAGTGTGCAAAATGCCACTTGGTTCTCCAGCCAGGTGTGGAAGCTGAGAGAAGACTATATAGAGAGGTAGTTAAGAGCAGACAGCTGAGTTCAGGTTCTCTCTTCTGGCTGTGTGATTTCAAGCAACTAGTAGCCTCACTGAAGCAGTTTTCTCAACCATAAAGTGGATACACCTTACTTCATGGATTCTCAGATGCTCATGTTTCTACCCTGTGACTTCTCTGAAATTGAGATGCGTCTTTCAGTCAGTGACGTCCCTTAGTTGCTGTCAGCCAGCTGGTATTCGTGATGGAATCGTGGGAAAACCTTCCATGGACACCTTCTGCTAAGATCAAGATGGCACCACATCCACGCATCTTAGATTTGATAAAATGTGGTAAATAATGAGAGGCACGCATGAGCTAATGCTGGGGAGGTGCTTAGCATTGCTCTGGGCTCAACAAAAGTAGTCAGTAAGGGCTCCCCTTTCCACATCCTTAGTGGGGGGATGGGCTCGGGACAGTGCCCAAGAGGGAAGATGGAGCCACTTAGTGAGATGAACTGTTTCTTTGAGGGAGAACAGTATAGAACAGTTTGAGGTATCTGTAGAAGGTCTGAAACAGGTTTGAGTAGAATGCTGTCTGAGGTGAATCTTGAAGGATGGGTAGAATTTGAACACATCGCAGGAAAAGATAAGTTCCTGGGAAAAAAGCAGCATAGGCAGAGCCCAGGGGAGGCCCTGGGGATGCTTCGTGCATGGCTGTGTGCTTGCTGCCCTTCCTGCCTCTCAGAGCCCTGCTGCTTTGCTTCCTGAGGGTGTCTGGGCTTGGGCTACCTGCCTGCCTACCTGGGCAGAGGACCTGAGGTGTGTGTGCTGTCTTGTCCCGGGCAGCAACCGAGCCTGACCAGGATCTCATGCCCTATGGGGATCTAAGGGTTCTGAGTCATTTTGCTGGGCTGTGGTGGCTGGTAGCAAAGTCGGGCTGTGGAGGCAGGCTCTGGCTCCTCTGGACCAGCTAGCTGCAATTTGGAACATGTTTAAAAAGTCTTCCCCTTCAATCATTCTGCAAACTCTGGAGTGAAATAATGGGTCCAGACAGGCCATATTCATCAAACAGCCTCAGTAGAGTACATGAATCAGAGTGCCACTGTCCTAGAAGGTGTCCCTGGGGCAGTCAGTGGCATTCCCACAGGAACAGGAAACAATCCAGTGGGTGCAGGCTCAAGTTGTACTCAGCAGTCCTGGAGGACTCTGAAGCCTGCAAGGTCTGGCCTCCCAGCAAGGGGTCTTCTGCACTGTGGATCTGTGAGACCTGCAGAGATGTTAGATCAGGGGTAGGATCGTGTCTGGTCATTTCCTGGGATGATGCTCCAGAAGTGGACACATATAAGGCTCTTGATGGACATATCGCCAAACTGCCCTCCCAGGAGGCGGGCCAGATCACACCCGTGTCCAGTTAAGCTGGGGCTAGACTGCACAGTCAGTCTGGCCTTTTCCAAAGTGAGAGAGAAACCAGTCTCCTGTTTCAACTTGCCCTTCTTTGTGTGCTAGAGAGGGTAAGCATCTTTTCCGCGTATCTGCTGGCCATTCTGCGGAATGTCTCTTCATGCACTTGCAGTCTTTTAATGGAGTTTCCAACACCCCACCCCCATTTTTTAAAAATCTGTAAGAGTTCTTTAAAAAGAGACATCTTTGTTAAACACGGCAAGCAGTTTTTTCT